>JAAVUD010000258.1:0-166297 GCA_014898915.1 Fusarium chlamydosporum | reverse complement strand
ACTGTAGAGGTGCAAGTGCAATTGCAAGTGCAGGTGTGAGTGAGAAGGAGGGTGGAGGGATGGAGGGCCAGTGGAGGCTTGGGTTTGCCTTCCGCGGGAGAGACAGGCAGTAGACGAGACGAGACGGGGTTGGGGAGGGGAGGATGGAGATGGGGTGGGGGGGAAGAAGGGGGGGAAACGCCTGAAGGGAAGGAGGAGAGAGACTGGGGGGTCCGGTCCAGGTCCAGTGTGAGATAGGTCAGAGCCAAACTACCAAGCCTTAGCCAAGAGGAGTGGAAGAATCCAAGGAGCTGGATAGGATGAGATGGATGGGACAAGGCCAAGGTCAAGGTTAAGGCCAACCACAGCAAGCCTCAAAACCATACAAAAAGGAGAAAAAAACACCCCTCTAGTGCTTCCCCTCTCGTGTCCTACGGTAGGTAGGTATGTACAGTGCAGTACGATATCTCGGCCTTTCCCCTCTCGTGCCACTATCGAAGGTATAGTGCAATACTTGGGTTGGCAGGGTTCAATGCGTATTGGATGAGTACTATGCTGTACCGTCTTTCCGGCTTCGTCAACTCTGATAGCTCCTGATTGTGGTTGTAAGTCGACTTGTAATTGTAGTTACAATGCAATATGGAAGGAAGTGAGACGAGGTGAGGAGCAACTTGGAGGGACGATAGTTTCGGTAAATGACTCCGAACCGAACCGGGAATACGGATATTGGAGTTTCGAATTCTTAATAATTCCAAGACGGTCGTCAATCAGTCCAGATCTTTTGTTCGTCGTCTATCAATTCACCCGGCAAATATTATTACAATCGCCCATGTGATGTGTGGGCGATATGGGTGGACGGAAAACGAGGATGTGAAGGAGGAGGAAACTAGAAAGGCAGGTACCCAGAGAAAACAGCGGAATTACAAGCGAGGAGGGGTTTTGCCCCAGGCATGGAGAGGAGGAGAGGGTGGAAGATGGGGAAACCAGAATGGATGGATGGTTGGGTTGGCGCGTGTCAAAGTTTACGGTGTAAGTCATCGGTTTGACGCCCGAGGAACTGGCACTGATACCGGATCTACCAAAGACGGCGGGGAGTTCCTAGATGTGGATTTATGACGATATAGTATCCGTACATTGGCAAGATCTGGAGTATCGAGATAATGTCTTCTATTGTGGACTCAGCACACTGAGACTTTGTCGGTTATATTGACTGGGTTGGAATTCTGGGGTATTCAGTGACCAAGTCTGCTGCGGACCAGCGCCGAAGGTCTAGATTCATGGATTTCGGGTCAATTAAAAGGCTCGTCACAGTCCTGTTTTGTGCTGTGCGGTCCTGTCCTGTCATCCCTGGTCAGTGAATTGACAGGGCGGTAGGCGGAATACACCGAGGAAGGTGTAGCCTGTAACACAGCTTCAGCATGCCACGTCGATACGCCGAGAAAAAGAGAGAACAAAACAACAATGCAGGGGTGTAAGTATAAAAAGAGAGACAGGACGTGGCGAAACAGCCCAGACCCAGACCTAGCCTAGCCTAGCCCAGCCCAGGGCGAAGAGGGGAAGAGATGGAGGAGACAGACAAGACAAGCCCAGGAGGAATGGTGTGGCAAGGTGCCTAAAGACTCACTGTAGGTCGTTCCGAGAGCGCTGAACGCTTGAGGTTTAGATGTAAACGCTTGCTCAAGGTGCTACGACCTGGAGGTTGGACAAGGTATGACGGCGTAGCGCGGGCGCAAGGGCCAGGGCGGGGAAATTGGAGGTGATAAGCTACCTCAGTACTAGCAGGTACTTGCGATACCTACCTACACCCAGAAGAAGAAAGAGAAAAAAAGAGTCCTAGGTGGGCTTGGGTTAGGTCGGGTTGTGCAGAGCAGGTGTACGTGCTTCCATTACCTGAGCCTGGCGTAGCGTTCCTGATCTCTCCAAACTAAGCCTCACTGATAGAACCAGGGGAATAGAGATAAAATGTGCGAGATTTGGCCGAGATGGATAATAGTAATCCATAGCAATTGCACTGTAGATAGTCCCAATCTTGCCTATCACCTAGACTAAGTAGGTAACGGATACCCAGATAGATTCCAGTTATCTTGTACGTAAGTGATTGTAACTCACACTATCCAAGCGAGAACAAAGTGTGGGGAGTGTGAGTGGGCAACTGCATCAATCTGGGGGAATGGATCTCAAGAGAGCCACTGATTCTGCCCAAAAAAGCAAGCCACAAAGCGGAATGGAAAACAACAGGGGACGTGTCACTGCAAGGCAAGAAAAGAAAAGGAAGGGAAGAAGAAAAAAAAGAAAGGAAAAGTGAAGCAATCAAAAACATAGAGCAGCCTCAAGGCTTTGCCATATCCAATTACCAATGTCGGATATCATATATTCAGACAACCCAAAAATGACACAAGTAGCCTACCGTGCTCAAACATTCCATCTCACATAGAGTATGCTCGGAGTAATCGGGATTCATGCCGCTCCCTCCTTATTGTGCGCCAACCCAACCTAATATTGAGTGACAACTTCACGGGTCAGCGCAAGGCACCAAGGCAACTTGGAGAAACAACGGACGGCAGCGAGAGCCAAGCTCATGTCAACCTGGCTTTGTTCTCCTTAGTTGAAATAACCTCAACACAAGCCCGGCCCAGCCAAGGCCATGGCGTCTTCAGGGGCGTGCAACAACTGAAGGCTTGTAACTTGGGCAGGTCAGGTAGCCTTCGTCATCACTGAACGAAGCCCCCTAAAACTCCCACCCATTGCAATTGACCGACGCCAACTCTGCACGGGTAGCCAAGTCAAATCTCACCCTGTCAGGATTGCTAAGCCACCCTGGGCATGTGTCAGAGTGAGTCGTGATGGGAGGTGAAAGACAGAAGTTGTCATTGTAACAAGCCACTGTGAGTACCTAAGGACGGGTGGTTATTGACAGCCATGGAAAGCACATGTTAAAAGCAACCAAGTCAGGAAGAAATGGTTGGTTGCAAACAGCTGATGGATGATAAGTCTCGACTCTCAAGTTGAAACAGCGATCGATCTGACATGATGAGCCAAGTTAGCCAATATCGGATAACGCTTTTATAAATATTTTTGGTTTTATCTCGAAAGCAGAAGCCTGTCTGTTGTCGGAGAAATCCCGTTCCCCTTCCACTTCTCCAGCAATGAATGGACTTTTAGGCGATATCCATTCCAACAAAGCAACCCTCCACGGCTACTACCCGAGCGAACCTTTCAAGTACCGTAAAGTACATGCGGGGGGAGCACTAGACTGCCCCCCATGGGGATTGGAGACCACCGGGGCGGCCAGACTTACCCACCTCGTCGTGCTCCAGCAAGCAGGATTTTAAAGTGCTTTTCCGAGCCAATCACATCAGCTTTTTTTGGATCCTAAGTTCAGCTTATCTGATTATGGCAGGTAACTTGGTCGTCGCGTTGCTCTACCGGGCCCTTTCTCTACAATGCAGCTTTAATGTCAACGCTCAAAGGGAAGTCGCGTTTTCCGCCAAATAGTTTAGTGACCCCAGCAGAAGCTGAACAATTGCGGAATAAGTTAGTATTGAGGAAATTTTTCTAGCCAGCTCAATATTCCCATAATGAACAACTGTGGCATTTGCAGGCCGGATTATTGTCGGTCGATTATCGGATGTCATACCGTGTTAGTCACTTCAGCCTGGTTTGCGGTTGCCTTTACCTTGAGGTCGCCATCGTTCTGTACATACGCAACCGGAAGGTACCAATGATGAAACGCATGTTGAAAGTGCCTTCCTTATCTTGAATTGCTTCTTGCACTCTTCACGCACGTGACAATTCTTATTTTACAAACATGGGTTAAACCTACCCTTCATATATCTCGACAACCAACAGTCACTTCAAATTCTTTCTGTGGTTGCTAAAGTATCGCATCCAATGAAATCTACTCCTCTTTTCCTCCTCACTGCCGCTTCTTGCGCCGTTACTTGGAGAATTAAAGACGCACGAGATAACCTTACGAAAATGAAAATCGCTTCTCATTAGGGCGGGAAGCGGAGTCAAGGCTGGTGCGGAGCAAAGGAAGAGCAACACCAAGAATAGTTCCTCGTCTATCTCTTTTTTCACACTGTCGCGTAAATCACTTGCCCTGGCCTACTAAGACACACTGTGTCATAGCACAACTACGGCATGATGCTGATCCTTTCGAAACAACAAGGGAATAGGCAAGGCAAATCTGAGACTCCAAAAAGCAACAAAGATGACCGGAACAACTGCTCAGTTGCCCCCAAACTCTGTTCTCTCAGGTGGTGGGATCGGGTAGATCACCCAGGCACTTGGGGGTACAATATGTACTGGGACTGAAGAGCAGATGTGATATCTACTTACCCAATGTGATATCTTCTGGTGACAAGCTGCACAAATTTGCACTCGTGGTAGTTATCTTACCAGAAACTTGACGTCAAGCTGCGACCACCATTCTCATTCTTTTCTCCGCCTCCACCGCTATGCTCGCCTCCACGCAACTGCAATGCACCCACAGCTACAACACCATCACAAAACACGGTGGTGATCAGCCTCTGCGCCAAGGTCCAGGGTCCTTGTTCAAAAGGCGACGTGTTGTGGGTCTCCGCTTGCAACTTTGTTGAATCAACCGGTTTCTACTGGACTATCATTGGACGGCCAATGTCAAAGCCTTGTCGTTGTCAAGCACTCTACAGAGTACATACACCAGCCTGAATGGCTCGCGTCTAGCTAGGTAGACTGGGGGACAACGGGTTCACTCGAATTGGGGAACTGAATCAGGTTTCAAAACTGAGCTTGCGGTTGGCCACTTTTGGATACAATCTCGGGCACCTTTACCAAGTACGGACTACAGATGTGCGTCTTTACACTATCAACAGCATGGCAAGATGCTTTTAGTATTTGCTAATGCTTTCATTGCCTGGGCCTTTGATGGGTTTAGCTCTGACAAGCGAGTTCTGGGGACTTATGGAGGTGCGGGGACTGGTGGTCGGTGCGTGTGGGGTAGTCTAGATTTAGGATCTGGCATCCAGACGTGACTGAGACAAGAGACCAGGCTCAGGCTCAAGCTCAATTCTCAACATGGACTCCAGAGTTATGCATTGGAATATGAACTCATGGATTTTTACCCTGTCCTACACTATGCCGCCGCCACCACTATGCAGGTATTCACTCTTCGCTGGGCCCCCCTGAAGGTGCAGACCGCTAGATGATGGATCACGGATAATGGCACTCAATCGTCGGGTTTGCCCCCCCGCGTGAGACTTCATTTCCCCGTGGGGTTTTCTATCATAAACCGCGTGTAAGCCGAGCCCACCCATTTTCTTTCCGCCGGGATGTTACCGAGTGCAGGAGAAGAAGGTTTGTTGATGATTCCGAGCTACGGTACGCTGCATCATTCGTTGACCTGATCAAGTTAAACTAATACGGACAGCTGCCTGACTCGCATGTGCACAAGATGCAATTGCACCATCGGCATTGCTCTGCCCTGGAACGCCAACAATTAAGTTCAGCCAACTCAACACTTTACGTGCTAGAAATCCGGGGTCCCCAAATGATTCCGACATATCCTTTGCATCCGGGGTAAGAAAGATGCGGGGTCATCAAGACAGCAGTCTACGAATACGCATATCAGGGGCTGTAAAAGTGATCGGAAAATCGGATATCTTGCCGGGAATGCCTATTGTTTGCTTACCTCGGTCGTGTCTACGCCAGTGGTAAAGGACATTTAGATTTGGTTCACTTGCTGATATATCACAGTGGCACTGAGGCCATACAAGGAAGCCTGCATGATATCAAGACGTGTTATCCTTGTATACAAGAACAGATTCAGAGAGTGTCTGATACTATACTAAGACACTAACAATATTCAGATCGGCTGGTGCTGGCATGCAGCCAGTCTGTCGCTTGGTTGTGGTAACTGCTATTGTCAAACATACTGGCTGAAGACACTTGAACTCGGAGCCGGTATCCCAGTACATTACAACTCGTAGCCACTTAGCATCCCTTGGACAAATAAGGCCTCTCCAAGCGCCCTCTTATAACCTGAGGCCCGCCTCAAGGAGTCAGCATCGGAGCCGGGTATGACATCAAAGCGACTTGGTCTCTTGCCTCGTTCTTCTCGGCCCCCTTAGCCTTGGAGTGAGTAGCCGACTTGACCGCTCTCGCTACCCAGTTGAATTAGACGCTGTCTCATCTCTTCAGCCCTTCGTCTATCGTCGTCCTGCAGTGGCTGGAAATCACACTTGTCGACCCAGCTGCCAACTCCGTGTTGCAAAACGTTCCTCGCCCTCAGAGTGCTGCCTTGTACATGGCCAACTGAGCCGTGCAGCGTCATTCGTTCCTTGTTGCTATTGTAGGCACCACGATGCAGAATGTTGTTATTGTAAAATACAATATCACCTGGTTCTAGTTTGACAATAAGCTGATTTGGTAAGGATTTGGCAAAAGGGTCAGCAGTTCGCTCGGTTGAAGTCCTCGCGCGCTTGTGTGAACCAGGTACAACAATGAGGGAGTCATCCTCCCACAAGGCAAAGTTGTATTGAGCATGGTAGGCATGCTTGCCAAGACGCTCCATCTCTTCCTCTTTACTAGCCTCGGCGGGGATGTCATCGCGGTGCCATCTTAACTCGAAGTCTTTTTCTGGCCTAACAAGCATGTTGAAGAGTTCCATCACGAGATGCTCATCTTGGCACTGCAGCAGCTGCTTTACAATACCCAGAATGGTCTCAGAAAAGTATAGCTCGGTGAAAAGCTCATGGCCTAGAAGCTCAGGGTTCATGAGATGCTGTACACCCCATATTCCATGTTCGCGCGCTTGGCTCGCGTCCCATGGTGGGAACTGTTTTGGGACCGTACGAACAAACGGCCATTGTCCATCGCGAGCCAGCTGGGTCGCCTTTGCGCTAGCCTCGCGCAAAGCCCCGAGTTTATTCTCATCCACGATTGACTTTATGACGACAAAGCCATCTCTGTCGAGATCTTGAAGGTACTGCGAAGTCGGCATGATATGATGTGATAGTGCACCGTCCATTACAGCTTGCGGTGCGGTGCGGTGCGGCGCGGATGATGCGGTTAGTGGACCGCCGGTAAAATAAGGCAGAATTCCGTGCCCCTCTTGAGCTATGGCTAAGCACTTTGGGGATACAAACTGGTGACAAGAAGGCTCTGCAAAGACAGGGTAGTAGAGGTTGGAGATGCTTCGGGGTATCTCGAGACGACGCGAGACTTGGCGCGGATATGTACAGGAAGTGTTTCAGTGTTGTTGAACTGTTGCAGGTAGCAGATCTTTCTTTCGTGCTACGAGCCCTCTTTATCAACGCATGTGGGGAACTTCACTACTGTACGGCGGGCTCGTTGCATCTGCGATGTTGGAGGTCAAGTAACGTAACAATTGGAGTATCGTTTGTAGTCAGACGCCTCGTGTGTATTGAAATTCGCACGGATATCCTTTGTTGTCATAATCGTCATTCATTATACCGATTTCTAAAGCTCACTATTCCTATTACCGAAACCATTTTGTCTATCTGCCCATCATCGTAATCCCTCATCTGCACGCCTCAGCAGACCATCGCACGGCAAATCCCTTGACAGTCTTCTGAACATCCAAATCACCCGGATCGTTCTCAAACAGCGGCTTGTCGAGCCTTCGCTCAGCAATCTGCTCCACCTCGAAACCCTGCTCGCGTGCAATATCAAAGAAGCCCATGTCGAGCTCCTTCTTCCAGGGTCGGTACGAGGTGAAGAACACGTAGGCTACGCTCTCGCGGGAGACCTTCAGAGTCTCCTTGATTGTCTTGACCATGTTTCCGTGCTCGCTGTGTCGGAAGAGAAGATCGGCTAGGATGAGGACATCGAAGCGCTCCTTGTGAGAGTCATCTGTTGGGTTCAGACGAGTAAGCAGTGGGATCGGGTCAGCGCCCCAAACAAAGCCAACTGCATCGACAGTATTGGCGATGCGGCCGCGGGGCTCAACGGTCTCCTCGCACTCGTCGATGTTCTTCTGCATGATTCTGACGATATCGGGATCAGGATAATCTGTCACAACGACCTTGCGTGCACCCAGGATAGCAGCAACGAGACTGGGAAGACCAGCAGCAGCACCGAGTTCAAGAACCGTCTTATCCTTCACCCTAGAAGGGTCCTCCTCGAAGAAATCAGCGATCATCTTGGCGCCGTTCCACAAATGATGAGCCTCGGTAGGACTGGCGCCAACGAGATGCAGCGTTATGGGCTTGCCGCTCTGCATGGTGAAGACCTGGGATGTAGGCGGGGGCGTGGGAGGGCAGTAATCCTCTGGGTCGTCCATGAGGTCGCCGAAGCCGTAGTCTACTTCTTCAGACATTGTGTCCAATGATGGTGGTGAGTGAAAGCCTGAGGAGTGAGGTTTGTAGTAAGATTCTGGTGAGATGGTATAGTGTGACGAAGTGCGAGTATCCAGGAGATTTTGTAGGCTGACTGAAGCTGTTGTCAGGAGCTTTGTCTTTTGATCTGATATTTTCTGTAGTTCGCCTCAAAGTCCGGTCCCTGGGAATAAAGTGCCGTCGGTCGATATTGATGAATGTCGTGGAAAAAAGAGTTTTGTTCTGAGTGGTGGGCCAAATGTGCGCTTCACAGTGCGACAAGAATCCACCTCTTTTAAACGCCATTAAGTGCGATAAGTATGCCAACAGAGTAGCAATATACACGAATAGAAAACGCGCCCACTGCCGCCACGACTCCAAAACCTCGAGAGTGAAGAAAAGGCCAGAGTCTCATCTAACCGAATCGCTGTCGCGCCAATTCCCTCAACATACTCACAGTGCCTTCTTCCCTTTCCATGTAGACTCTCTTCCTCTCCTCCATCTCCTCCCTCTTAGCTCTCTCGATCTCCTCTCTTCGAATCTCCCTTTCCGTCTTGCGCCGTTGCTCCCTCTCTTTAGCCTTCTTGTACTCATCTAACGAGTCTCCACCGCCCATCAGCTCCTTCTCGTTGGTGACCTCCATGGCGCCTGGGCTCTTGTCGCGGAACGAGCGCATCTTATCTGCAACAGCTGCTTTCTTCTCAAGCATACGCTCACGGGTGCCAGCTTCGGCGCGAGGGACCAGTTCATCAAGGCGTTCTTTTTGTAAGTTCCTGTCGGCTTTGCGCGCGTTTCGGAGGTCTGTAATGGATGCTTGCTTGTCCTCCTCGGCGACCTCGGCGCGCATAGATAGATCTTGGAGCGTGGGAATACCTGGACCGGAGCGTTGTGTGCGATTTGATCCTGGGAGGGGAGGGCCATAGTCATCATCGTCATCCTCACTGCCTCTATCTCTTGTATCATTCACAGCTTCCTTCACGAGCTCCTCTCTTTCATCCTTGTGCACTGAAGCGCGTCTTGATCGAGACGTAGGAGGATTGGCTGCTGCGATCCGAGCAAAAGTCTCAGGATCATACCACCCCTCTGCAAGTTCGTTGCGATTCCATTTCCCAACAAAACTCTTCCACCGACCCTTCACCTCGCGATCATCCATTCCAGTAATGTCCTTCTGCTTCTGGACGCTGAGGTATTCACCAAAAAGCGGCTCAAAAGCATTCAGATCCGCTTTTGACAAGGGTCTTGCGTCGAAGGGAAGTTTGACTGTAGCCTCTGTTTTGCGACTTGCATGGTCGCGATGTTTGTGTGATGAACGGTGATGACGATGTTCATGATGTCTGGATGATGAGTAGTGGCCGCTTGGCTCAGAGGAGCGTCTATCGTGCCGAGATGTTGATGTTAACTTTGATCGTTCATGCGCTGGTGATCTTGAGCGTGAGCGCGTGCTCCTGTGATGAGTATCACGATCATGGCTCCGTCTGTTGTGAGAGCTGTAGTCACGGCGCGGTGACCTATCGCGAATACGATCATGAGTCCCCATCTTGACGTTGTGTTATTAAGTTGATTATTTTGGATAATGAGACATATGGTTCAGATTTAATAAACCAATATGATAGATGAACCAAGTTCAAAGCTCTTAAAGAGATGAGATTTTGAGGTCAAGGGATGGCACAGTGCGCTCCGCTTTTCTTAAACGTCACACTACCGGCTGTTAGACTCCAATTCTACCTGCCTCCTACACAAGCCTTGGCCTTGGGGTAAAAAGGCTTGACTGCCAGAAGCATAATATGAAATGAGTAAATTGATATATGGTGTTGGGTTTTTGTATCCCGAGTGTCAGAAGTCGAGCTTCCTATTATTTACTCCCTCCGACAGGTGACCAGGGAGAAGCCGAAGATGTTATCATGCGTGCAGAACTCGATCTGGACTCAACCGATATATTTTGACTAGAGTAGTGTAGTGTTCTTGCTTGTATCAAAACCGCTATTGGCTTCTTCATCGCTCAGGCGGCCCTTCCATATTCCCCGCAAGCTCCAAAAGGGTATATCATCTTTCAACGTAACAAACTTCTCCAGATCATGATGTTTCACTTCATTCATATCGCCCCATGTTGCTGTATTTAAGTGCATTGAAATCGATAAGGGAACTCCGGCATTATCCTTTCTCCACGCAGTTGCCTTTTAGGCCTGGCTCCCTGTCTCCAGTACTGCTTCGTTGTTGCCGTGAATGACACAGCCCAGGCACTGACAATCATCACCGCATGGACAACTCGCTTCCTCCCCTGCGCAAGAGTCTCCAAACGGATAGCTGACAAAGAAGAAGTCATTAGCCGACAATGCCTGCTCTTCACTAATACCAGAGGCTGCTTCTGAAGGAGTCTGCGGTGCGACTGGCGACACGGTACCTTCAGCAGAACCTACAGGTGCAACCGATGTGTTCGCGTTTATGTTGTGGCCGTTTGTTGATGGTATCTCGCCGTTACCATGCCCGTGGCCGTTGACGTGGGTGTAACCGGTATCCATCATGCTCTGCCAGGCTGATTTCACATAGTTTTGCGTCGCCTCATTATACGGATGGGCTGCACAGCCGACACACTCACAGGAGGCACCGCAACTGCACTGGTGGGATGTACCCGAGGCTGTGTGCGGAGTTTGGGGGGCTGTGGGGTTCTGAAACGGTGTCGCACCAGGCATACCGTAGGGTGAGGGCATGCCTCCTTGACCAGCAAATGTCATCGTGGCCATGACTTGGCGCCATTGTTCCGGCTGAAGAGGCTGCAAGTATGATCCATACTGAGGAGGGTACGTAAACACTGTTGGTTGAGGATAGTAGGCGTACATGCCATTGGGCATCATGATGGGTGCTGGGAAAGGCGACATCATCATACTGTTAGGCGTCGGTAGGTCGTTATTCGGTATAGTGTCCGTCTTTTGGTCGGCCTTGGGTGAGTCATTATTCGACGAGCAGCAACTCTTCTTAGGTTTTGGAGGGCTTGGTACAGAAGCGAGCGTTATAGGTGCAGATGCTGTGTTGTTAGCGTTTCCACCACCGCAACAAGAGCCGACTTTGGGTGCAGGCTGGCTTGGTTCTTCTAGAACTTGCGTGCTCGTAACGGAACCTGAGTGGTTAACCATTGTTGCTTTCGAGCTATCCGGGCTCAGAATAGGGGCTTGAACGTGCTGGAACATTGGATACATAACAGTACCAAAAGGGCTATCGGCAGGGGTCATGCCCATACTTCCATAAGGATTCATATCGGAAAGAGGTGTAGCAGACTTTGGGGGCGTGTCCTCGAAAGAAGGTAAGATGTTGAGCATTTTAGGATCCATCCGCTGTAAGGCCGCTGGGTCGACTGATTCTCTCCGGCTTGAGTTACTCCCTTTGGAACTCGCCTTTTGCACTCGATAGCCAGAGCCCGGGGTCTTGCTAGCAGGGCTTTGAGGCGTGGAGCTGCTTGCGCTGTCGCCGTTCTCGGGTTTGAGAGTTGGCGATTCGGCGCCTTTGCTGGGACCACAATGGCATGCTTGTTTCTTAGGTATGGCAGCCGTGACTCTTCCACAAGAGCATGGGCGTGAGGCTGGGTGAGGACAACTACTGAGAGGTCTACCCGGCTTTCTAACAGGCACCATCAGTCGCTCGCTGGCGTGCGTGCACTTGGTAGAGCGATGGCCGCGGATACAAGGCTCGCTACGAGGTCAGAAGTTAGTCAAGTCTACCGAGTCCTACGGGTGCCGACCGGCCCAAGGCGTAACGTACCAGGCCATTTTTATTCCATTGATGAGAGGCATGGTGAGGAGGCCGTTCGGGAAGTAGTATGTACAACGGATGACAGAGGTGGAACAAGACCGATGGGTCGTAAAGATTGTGGCCGGCGCAAAGCCGCGACGGGAGCCTAGGAGAACGCGATTCTCGCCAGAATCGACATGGAAATACCAGGATCCTTATGAAGCGACGCGAATTCTCCGGCGATAATCGAGGCTTGAAAGTTTGCGCAACCAGCGAGGGGCTACAAGAGACGAGGTTTGCGTCGGCTGTAGCGCAAGTGGTCGATCTTGGAGTGGGGGGTTCGTTATTCGATACGTCGTCGTGGTGTTTGGACTCGATGATGTACTGGTTAATGGTGAATATACATAGGCTACAAGAGTTAAATGACTGAAGCCCAAGATGCTGTATCGCTGACGTTGTGGTGGAAGCAGAAGGTGAAACAATAGCAAACAGGTAGGCCAAAAGAAGGTGCGATCTTGAACCGGGCCTAGACCATCACCTTCCGTAGGTACTATTATTCAGGGACCCAACCTTTCCCGTTCTGCGTCAGTCGGGTCCCTTGTCAGCAGGAGTGAACGGCGGGTTTCCTACCTGCAAAGGTGCATCGTTCCCCCCACCATGCGGGGGCTGCAGCGGGCAAACTAACGCCTAGGAGGCGCCCCAAAGGGTGTCTAATCCTAGCGAGGCACTTGATTAGCAAGATCACTGTAACGCTAGTGACAGGCCAAACTTCAGGTGTTTCTATCATTTGACGCTCGTTCAGTTTATCGCGGAATAGAAGTTGGGTTGTGTTTTAAGGTTCCGAAACAAATGATCAGCTGAGAAGTGACACAGGTATAGATAGATATATAGACAGGCTGGCTGTTCGTATCCGGCGGATAATATTCAACGTCTTTGAGATTAAACATGGATGGTTTTCACGGCCACAGCACAGCAACCAAAAAAGCCAAGACCGAATCCTTTCCGCGGCCCCGTTCCTTCCCAGTGACGATGAACCCATCCATCTTCCGGCCGCCGACACGGAGCAGTCGGGTGTATTGCATTTGATCGGCCGGAGACCCGATGATTTACCTCCGTTCGACGGCCGATACTGTCTTGATACCCAGCAACAGTCGCCAAATCACTATATTTCATACAAAAATAATTTCCATGGCGCTTACAGGAGACTCAGATACTAAATCCCTCTCTTTACCGTATTTTTTCCCATCCTTCTTGCCGCTTCCCTCTTCCCTCTCCACTACCGTATGCTCGCTCCATCAGCCAACCTGGCCGATGAGCAAGTTTCCATTGGCTCAAAGGCCCCGGCCACTTCAACACCATCATAGCTCATGCACAAGTTTCTTGTCCTCTTTTTTCTTCTGTCTCTGTCTTCCTCGTCTTGTCTTTTACCTACCTCATGCACACCAAGATAATTCCCCATTCGTATTGTTATTCTCCGTGACGTAACATAGGTACATAACTTGACGGTTGTCAAATGCACGTTCCGTTGGCTGGCTTGTACACAGCTCTAAATATCCTCAGCCTCTTGAACCAACGAACAAACAGTGATTTGCAAGCGTTATTTCTAGACAGGTGCTTTCCATGGCAGCGTTACATTGTCTCTCTGTTCTAGGTCTATCGCCCGTCAGATCCTCATCTAGTCTGTTGCCACGGCTTCCCTGGTAGCTGGCAATTACATACATCTTTTGATAATCTGACTTTGATATCGGATCTTCTAAAGTGATCTCCAAAGACCTGGCGTCACCCACCAACTCAAGACACATCCGATTCCTTGGTCCAGTCTTGACCTTGGCTTCGGTCTTACGCCGTTGGATTGCGCCATCTTGCAGATCGTAACGGGTACGCTTAATTCATTAACTGGTCTGCTGGTCTAGCTGGTATCCTTGTGCTTCGCCTATCGTTATGCGCCCTTTTCCTCACCCGAGTCGTCTGAATCCGCAAACATGTCCACAGCTCGCATCCGCCTTCTAGGCGGTCCGGCTTTGGGCAGCTCTTCTTGAACCTTGTTTCCGCTCTCAGCCGGGGGCTGTTCTAAAAGTGCCTGTGGCGGTACGCTTCCTACAGCCTCATCCTGGTCCATTGGTTCCCCAACCAAATCCTCCTCATCGATCGGCTCCCCTTCAATATCATCCTCATCAATAGGTTCTCCTTCAATATCGTCCTCTTCCACAGGCTCCCCTATCACATCGTCTTCGTCAATCGCTTCGCCTGGCACGTCGTCGTCCTCTTCTTCCACCGCAGTTGAAACTGGCAGCACCCGAAGTTGTGCATCCTCTACCGTTTTCCATTTACCCTTTCTTTCTTCGTTGCTCTCCTTTTCAATAGGAGCCAGTGATGGTGGGTTTTCAAAGCTTCGGACGAACAGTTCTTGGCTTTCGACTGGGAAAACACACCATCCTTCCCAAAGATTAAGGACAAGGTGAATACTGCGCTTCCATTTCTCAGCGCGTAGACGACCCCATTTGAGTCGCTCAGACATTAGACCTAGGGTTTCAAACGTCTTGCGGTCCTTCAGTGCCGTTTCAAATAATTGTCGAAATCGCCATGCATGTCGGACACCGCTTGTTGAGGAGGAGGACAGTATATCACTGACGACGTACAAGCCTACTAGGCTAGCAGCACTGATATCAACGCCCTCCTCCCTCGACGCCTCTTCCTGCCCGCCCGATTGTGGGTCTTTGCTGTCTGATTTCTTCTCGGGATTTGCGCCAGTAAGAGCAAGTGGCTTCTCGACGTTAAATGTAATCATTCCTACAACCTCGTCGACTCCATGACTTGCATGAGCGATCGCAAAGCTTGTCACTCTTGCAACGTCACCCTTCCTTAACCTCGACATTGATGTTGGTAGTCGTGCGAGTAGATGTGTGAGCTTGGCCTTGTCCAACGGGTTGAGGAACGATTTCTCAGACTCGGGGTCTGTGGTTTCCCTCTTGTTCTCTTCGTCAAAATCCTCTTCATCTGATGAGTTATACTCTGAGTCCGACACGAACTCGTCGAGTCTGGTTGTGTATTCGAATTTGAGGTTCTTCTCTGGGGCTTTCCACGCATGGGAGCCGTCGAAAAGGGGGACGTATCTACCCTTCTGTCGTGGTTGTTGTGACCCTGTAATAATCTCCCATAACCTCCATCGATACCATATGCCCCCTTGGCTCCTTGCGTCCCATATCCACGCCCATTTTTCTTCTCTCTGGATCTCAGGCCGTGACATTAGCAGTGCTTCGAACTCTGGGCCGTGCTCAAGAACTCCCTCAATAACCTTGCTGATCAGCTGGATTGTTTTGACATCCGACGGCGGCTTCACTGGCACGTGTAGTAAGTTGGACCGGTTGACGCCTGCACCAGGAGGGCCATATGAGGTAGGAGGCGCAAATCCTTTCTGGAAGCCATGTTGCGCGGGTGCATTCTGTGGTCCTGATGGCTGTTCGACAGGTTTCGCTCCGAAGGGATGAGACGCTGAGTTGGAACCAATGATTGGCAGCGCTGCCGAACTGGCAACAGCTGAAGAGAGATGTCGATGAAGAGATAAATAGTAGCCGTAGCCCAGATATCTGTTTTGTAACGTGTTGACGGCTATCTCGATGTCGTTTGCGGGCGTATCCTGGGACAATATCACGATCGAAACCGCATGTTTTCGTTCTGATCCTGCAGAGCCGGTGGAGGGAGTAATTTTGACATCCTCAACTACCAAATTCTCTGGAATGAGCGCCTTGATTGTCGCGGGTGAGGTTCCAGGTGGTATGTTCGACAGCCGCAGTGTAGGCTTCGCTATCGCTTTCTCCTCTGCTCGGTTTGTCGCGCCTTCCATATCCTCATCATCACTCGTGTTAAAAGCCCTGGATGCTGGAAGCGATCCTCCGCTGCCGCCCTCGTCATAACCCAGCAGCCCTTTGTCGCGAGGCGCCCGCGCAAAGTCCTGGAAAGATCGCTTTTTCCCGAATGATGGCGGTGGTGGTCCTAAGCTTCCTGGACCACTCTTCAATCCTGAAGTGCCGAAATGGCGTCTACCGGGTCCTGAGGGCGGTGGTGGGCCTCCAAATCCAGGTCGCGGACGCGAGGGCGCTGAAGAACTAGGCACGTTGTGTCCATCGTAATCATCGTCGCGATCGAAGCTCTTGACAAATTCGTTGTATACGGCGGCGGTTTCGGCTTCTTCTCGTAGTCGTTTAGCTTCGGCCTCTGCTTTCTGCTTCTCAAATGCGGACTGTTTTGTTGATTTTTGAAGCTTGGATTCCAAGTTTGGGAACTCAGAGACACCCTTGCCGGAGGACATGATCGGTCGTGTATCGCAAATGGTTCGGTTTTGTTCAGTGCATTTCTAGTGTTCGTGAAAGGTTTTGGAATCGAAAGTGGATAGTGAAATGCCGATTACAAGAGCGAACGAGGGCGATGTCGCCTGGAGCTGAGCTGAGCTTAGCTGTTGCAGCTTTGAGGCGCGGGTTAACCTAGAGTCTTACGTGGGTCCTCTCAAGTCTTATCGCTTCTTGTTACTAAAATACCTAAACAACCTAAGAGACTGGTCAAAAAGGAAATAAATTGATGCAACAACTTCGTCTCTTATGTTATTAGTAGCCAATATATTTTGTCCCTTGATATCAGTCTAGGCTCTTACTGTTTCTGCCAAGTATGAGCACAGATCAAGTCCATGTTACCACAAGACCACAGGATCAGTCTATCAACAGTCTCCGTGAGCCTTATTTGATGACCAGCACTGTTGAAACATGGCGCAATGTAAGTATTCAACAGTCAAGTACATGAATCCAAAAACATAGTTCAAAAATACAATACCATAATCCTGGCTGGATACAATACTTGGATAATTCGGTAATCACCGACAGCTACCCTATTCACACTACCTTAGTTTTAGTCTACGTTGCATACTAAAACTAAGACGTAAACTTTTTCTGTTATTTCATTGACTACAGAGTACGCTACTGTGTATTCTGAGGTGGAAATAGACGGATTTATCAAGACCACCTTTGGTCTCAGCAGTAGAAAAGCTTGGACACGCACAACTTCTCCTTCAACGAATTCATTTCCGATCTACACACTGATGAATATGAATATACGCGTTAACTGAAACTTCATGTCTCGGTTTATTTCACCTGCCTATTCCACACGCCCCGCTAAAGGATTATGCAGTCAAAATGTAGGCAGTCTAAGTGGTGTTACTATTAGCTCACCTTCC
Source organism: Fusarium chlamydosporum (assembly GCA_014898915.1). Classification (NCBI taxonomy): domain Eukaryota; kingdom Fungi; phylum Ascomycota; class Sordariomycetes; order Hypocreales; family Nectriaceae; genus Fusarium; species Fusarium chlamydosporum. Next base: position 149,053 of record JAAVUD010000258.1, on the reverse strand, counting down.
CTTCTTGTCAGTTCATGTCATGCCGAGTCACGTTTCGTCAGATTCTACTTTTGTCAACAAACAAGTTTTTTCTTTTGCTATTACAAACGCTTCAACTATTATCATCTAAAGCCCTGATCCGTTTTTCTTTTCTTTCGAAAATGGACGTTGAAAACATACGTACAGGGCGGAGTAAGAAGTGAGTATCGCAAGACCATCTAATGTTCTATCATAGCTTGGCTTTGGCCTCTCCAACAGGCGCCCGACCCTTGGCTAGCTCATCGCACAATACCAATGGTCGCCCTCCTCTCGATCCGTCCTCTGTCATAAGACCGTTATAAACGCCGTTTACCTCTCTTCCGACACCGTCGTTCTTTATCTCCCTCCAGCGCCACTTCTCCCCGAGCTTGCCGCCTTGACCTTGCAAGACATCGACAATTTTCTCACCAAGGTTAGGCAAGAACTTATATCCGTGTCCACTATCTCCTGTCGCGACAAAGAGTCCCTTCCAGCCTGGATGGTAATCGATGAGCCACTCGCCGTCTCGTGTATCGGAGTACCAGCAGATTCGAGCCTCCTTCCATGGTCGATTTTCTAGGCCTTGCACGGGACACAGGTCTTTGAGAGCACGGCGGAGATCTTTATCGGCCTCGACGGAAAGAGGGTTCGAGGAGTCGTTGCGGGAGGTGTAGGGTTGAGATGCGATGAAAGGCTCCCTCTTGTCGTTGGGCGATGGGGGGAGAGCGTTGGTGATTTTAACGGGGTTGATATATCCGAATGTGTGACGGGCGACCTTGAGGACGTTGTTTCGTGGAGGGATGAGGAACAATCCGGTGCTAAGGTTCAACACCACAGGGAAGTTATCTAAACGCTTCTGCTCCTCTGGTGTAATGTCCATGTATACAACTGCATGGCCAGTAGCCTCTGTTCTACCTCGGAGGTCAACGAGCGAGCCAGACCAAGCACCCGCAGCAACCATGACCACTTCGGCCTTGAGAACCTTGGAGTCGCCCAGCTTCGCACCAACAACTCGGTCACCCTCTGTCACGAGTTCTGTGACCTTGCCATTGACAAACTGAATACGTCCGGTGGCAGTGGCCTGCTTGTAGAGCCACTTCATACCCTCTCCGGCATCGGCCCAACCAGAGTTACCATTGAGGTAGCCCCAGTCTCCAGGATATCCGTTCGTACCAAGGAATTCTTGAAGCGCCTTGGTGCTCTCCAGCTTTTGGATCTTGTCCATGGGCAGCCCGGTCTGCTTAGCGATCAATTCGACGTTCTTCGCGCTCTCTTTGGTGTAGTCCATGCCGGACTTCTTCATCTTGAAGTCTTTGGGAGTTTCGCTTGCGCAAAGGACAAAACCGGACTCGGAGTACCGTCCCTGACCACCAACCTCTTCGTCGCCCTGCTTTCGCCATTCCCTCTGCGCTTCAGCGGCGAGCGCAGCGTAGTATGGGTCTGAGTAATCAGCTCGCACGATTCGAGACGAGTCTACACTGGCGCCATCCTCAGGAGGGAATTGGCCGCCGTATTCTTCGACGATGGTAATTGTGGTGTTGGAGTAATAAGGTCGCTTGGTCATAGCCCAGGCCGTACCGAGGCCAAAGACGCCAGAGCCGACGATGAGGATGGAAGAAGGAGCACCAGCCATTGCGACAGAAAGATGGGAAATGAATCACAGGTCGGGGAAGCAGAGTACAAGCTGCCTGCAAGAGAACAGTCACTTATCACGAGACTGTCAACAAAAAGAAAGTCCAGATGGGCCGATAAAACGCGAAAGACTTTTCCTCATTCCCACACCGATCGCGGCGCTGGCCGGCTGGGGAGGCGTCGCCAAAGAAACTAGGACCGAACTAAAAGTCGGCTGCTAGCTTTGGCTTTGCCGACAATCGGGGCTAGTTTGAGCGTTGTTGACCTTGAGCATGACATTATTGGGCGGGAACGTGAGTGGATTCCGATATGGGGTACATCAAATATCTATCACCTTATCGTTATCGCACTAGGTTGCACATCAAACACAAAAATCATCAAAAAGGCATCAAATTTGGGAGAGAACTCGAACTTTTATTTATATCTCACTACTGTGAAAACCTGTTCACTTGGAGTCATATCTCGCAAGTGCTAGTTCAAGGCATTGTGGTAATAACCGCGTATTTGCTTGTTGCCTTGCCTGCCGACATTTGCCGGAGGGTTGCTCCCCATTGTTCTCGCTCACAAGCCCGTTTGCCGAACTTGCATTTATTTCATTGACCCTTCAAAGGGTTCACTTCAACGACCGCTCGACTTTGTTCCCTCAGCCCCTCTCAACTCAACGAATCCCTGAAATATTAGAGGCGCTCAAGTCAACTGAGCGCTTGCGCCGCAGTAAAGGCGCGAGCAATCTATGAGATGTGTCGCGGGATGAGTATCTTTGTTTTTCCCCTGAACCGAAATCCCTCGTAAAAATCCCCTCCCTAGCCGCCCCTTCCAACGCCATTGCAATGCAGAAAAGATTCAAAAATAGTACAAACGCAAATTTCTGGCCTCCAGCCCGGACATCAAGACCAGGTGGAAACCAGAATAGGAAAGCAATCGTGGTATCGTGACGGTTTGTCTAGTCATACACGTCGATAGGGTAGTAATGTGAATGTGTCAGATAAGAGATGAGACAGTAGCATCTTAAACCTTCCGGAAATCTTGCAACACAGGGTAGATCATCTCGAAAGCCTGGTAAATTTCCTCACGGACTTTGGCACCAGTCAAAACGATCTTTCCACTGACGAAGATAAGGAGCACGATCTTAGGCTTGATCATGCGGTAAATGAGACCTGGGAACAACTCGGGTTCGTAAGAACTGAAATTGTGATGGCGAGACGCCAGACCCTCAAGTCGGATAGGGAACTTGATGTCACAAGAGCCGACAATGTTCTGGATCTTGAAATCCGTGAATTTGGCGTTGAAGCCAAGCTTCTGAATAATACGGGCGTACTTTCTTGAAGCAAGCTTGGAGTCGTCTTCGGACTTAGCACCAGTGACAACCATCTTGCCGGAAGCGAAGATCAGGGCAGTAGTCTTGGGCTCACGAATTCGCATGATAACGGCGGCGAAACGCTTTGTCTGTTAGCAACATGCCTAAAATCGATGTACGCATAGTCTGATGTACCTTAGGGTTGTACTCTGCGTTGCGCGCATGCAGGGCGATGGTCTTGAGGTCCAAGCGGCAGTCGAGGTTCACTGTAGCCACGATGTTCCTTTAAATTTGCGAGATAAGCCTCACTGAGCATGAAAAAGGTCACTCAGGAGGATACATACTGTAGAGTGGGAGTGATTCCACTAGGTCCTTGAGTGGCAGCAGGCGTCGCGACAGGCGTTGCGGGTGCCACCCCATTGCCATTTGCCGCCTGCTGGCCGTTAGGAGCTGGTCGCTGAGCGGCATCACCGACTGGCGGTGGTGTCAACTCGTTGGTTGCTCCAGGGAACGACAACGATCCAGGCGCAGTGAAGGCCTTGGCTTGCGCCGCGTTCGATGGGTGTGTCTGGATGCCTTCCATGATTGGAGTCGGTATCGAGATAAGTGTCAACGGTTATGAACAATCGCTGAACAGATCTATTGATACGCCCAGGTTAGCATCATGTATCAAATAACAAAACCAGACATCCTACCCTGGAAGGGAGATGCGAGCGCGATGTGAATGATGCAACGGAATACAAAAATGCAGCGCCGTTGGTATGATGTAGAGGGGAAGTTGGAGAATGGGAGAAGAAGCTGGCCTTTTATAGGCGGGGTGGGGGACTGTGCAGTGAATCATGGAGCACCTACCAATAGCGGGAGAGAAACAAGTGAATGTGTCCCCTACAAAGAAACTGACCCAGCAATTGAATGGATTGTTTTTGAATAGCGTCGAATGCGAAAAATTCGATGCGGAACGGTATGGAAGATGATGGAATGAAGGCGTTTTTTTTGGTAGGCGATACTCAAGATATCGACCCAAGAATTAGATATTGGAAGAGCACGAGCTTCTTTCACTTCACAGCAGCTTCTTTTTTTTTTATTGTTGTCTACAACAGCACAACGATTCGTAGGTGACGATGACGGGTGTCGGCGGGGATCGCTTCGTTCCGGTCGTCGTTGATACCGATTGCGCGCAAGGAGTGAAGAGTGTTAAGAACGTGTTTCAGTTCTTTCTTGTGACCTGGTCGCTGAGGGTGTATGCACCAAGGTCTTTTCTTTCTGTGCTAGAGAGTGAGATCACGTATGCGAGAGCAAGATCGTGACGTAGAGACAAAGAGAAATGACAATGACCTTTAATCCCAGAGAGATGTGAGGCTGTGAATATTGTCAAAGGTGATTTGAGATTGATGAGGTAAGGGAGGTGTGATGTGGGGTGTGACGTCGTGGGGGGAGCAAGAATAAAAAGAGAGGCCGGACGTAAGTGGTTGGTACGTAGGGCCTTCAGTCGGGACTTCCGCGCAGGTCTTTCGAAACAGGCGGGCGAGGGGAGGGCTGGCTTCTTATAATTTTGGACAAAGGCTGCTCAGGCAGGACACCCCAGGCAACAACACAACCTGTGGCGTCGCCGCTGGCAGGCTTGGCGTGCGCTAGTGTGTGCACTAAACTATGTCGGTCCAATCAAACACTGTTGCGACGCTGACTTTATCTCCTTTTTTCCCACACACGCACCCCAGTCTGAGCCTTGAGCCCCTGAAGTGTCGCTATAACAAACTCAAGGTCCATGTACAAGCGACTTGGCGATACAAACCTCGGTTTTTGGACGCTTTTTTCTCCAGTGAGTAGCAGCACCTGCATTTCGCTGCGCTGCACTGCACTTACTGAAAAACAAAACTCCCCAAGGATCGCCACTAACAAGCAGGCAAGTAGGCAAGGTGTCCTGCTGTCCAATGCAGGCCGCGTAGCGGTAACGGCTCACTTTGCAACCTCACTCTTCCTCTTATTGCTCACTGAAAAATATGAGATCACAAGGAAAGAATCGTGCCCAATCGTGGCCTTCAGGTATCCAAGTTGGCAGGGGAAACATTCGCCGATGTAAAGACAGGAAAGAGTGCAGACGGAGCGTGTCAGGTCACGCTTGCCACTGCTCTTTGTCCTGTTTTTCTCGGCTCTCTCCTGATTAATCAGAGGCAACCCCCTAGCGCGACTGTGGTTGTTTGGCCTGGTCAGCCCACCTGCCTCCTCTTTCGTTTCTTTTACTGTCGTCATCTCTTTCCCCTTGGACTTTCTTTTCTGTCCTTCCGTCACCTCACCTCACCTAACCTCTCACCTTCTCTTCCTCCCTAACAACCCACAAACCTCATCTCAATCTGCAGGTCGAAGAAGCAACCACAATTATACGAACAGAACGATCGATTTCACAATTTGCACCACGGCAGACGAAGAAAACCACGGAACCGAGATCAGATAAAATTACATACAGAAAGAAAGTAAGAGCGAACGACGAGAACCGGCACCGACCGAATCACCATGGACGAAAACGAAATTCAACACCGACGGGAACGATCACGAAGGTGGGAAAGGCGGGCACCAAGACCCAGCGACGAGCAGAGCCTGACTTGACCTGGACTGGCTTGACTCAAGCCGGAATTTGCAACGACCGCAGCACGCAATCCGGCGGCGACACCAGCGTCACAGCGCCTATCCATGGAGCCCTCAGATGCCTGTGGACCTCGGATACGGATTGAAATTATGGACCGGGGGGGCTAGTCCGACGCGGCGTGGTTGGTTACTTTTCGGCTTTTTCTCTCACTCATTTCAGACCCGACCTCTCACCTTCAGTCTGATTGCTCTCGGTCATTAGCGCACCAAGATCACATCGGTTGCTCCAATCACAGCCGTGTACCCCTGTCGGTGTCGGAGCGGACACCCATTACTTTTTCAAGTTCCAGCCATGCTCGGTCTTGTCAAACCCTCCTCTCGCCCCCGTGGGACTCTTATCCCAACCCAACTACCAACTCTCACCAACCACCACCACCAACAACAACACAACGGGACCCTGAAACACGCTCTGCCCCCTTCACTGATAATTTCCCCCAGTCCACGCGCCCTCCATGGCGACGCGTCGTCACCCTCGCAGCCCAGAAGCCTGCGTGGTCGAATGTCGCCCACAGCGATGGTTGTCTCGCAAGCGTCTCATCTTTTGAGAAAAGTTATGCTATAATCTGAAGCCGCAACAGAAGATTACTTTTGGTGACTTAGCTTGCTTTGCAGAACAAAGCCTGGTTTCCGGGCACACCGCAAAGCATTTTTTTTTCTCCCGCCCAGGCGGCGGCGGCGGCAACCAGCAGGCTGTGGGTTTTCCCATTTTTCATGCCCCCAGGTGCCCTTTTGATATGTGGCCCCCAGCCGCCCGCTGACTTAGTGAGTCATTCAACTCTGACCAACCATGAATTAGTCCACACCCAGTCAACCCCCCTCGCGATGCTAGGGAGGCTCGCTCCGTGCGTCCACTAACTGGCTTCCTGCATCATGTACTCGGTACAAACAACCCTTTGGCAGCTGCTATTAAATTTTGCAGTCGTCATGATGGTTCAGTTGTTGATCTTCGTTCATCTCCATCATCTTGCGTCGATTTCTGCACCGATTCTTGGTTCGATGCTCAAGTTGACTGTACTGTGATGTATGGTCGCAGAATCTAACTTTTGAGTATTGACCTTGGAAATGTGAGTGTTGTAGTTGTTGAAAACCCCAGTCTGCATTAAGGACACGTTCCAGGATGCTGCGGGCAATTTGACGCCAAATGGTGACACGAAAATTTTGATTGTCAAGGATCGCCGAGTTATGTTACCTTTTACGAGAACGCGCCTAAGAGCTGGAGGGCTGCCGACAGAAGTACCTCACTAACAATTTTCTTGTTTCGTAACCAAGACCCTCGCAGTCCTAGACTTATCTGGTCTGGACGCTGCGCTGACTCCACTTTTGATTGAACGCTCCAAATCGTTTCTGTTCAAAAGGCCCCTACCAGCCTCACTTGGAATTCTTTAGGCTTCTACCAGGATCTGCCATGTCTTGGAAGCCTCATGGCAATCTTGCTGGATTATGAACCTACTCCGCACTGAAGTTTTCGCTTGGAAGCTTGTGCTTTTATGGGACTATAGAAAGTTATCTCCGATCACTATTTTGTGTTCCCTGTTCATATCACCGTAAAGCAAGCAAGCATTCGCTCAGCTTGATGGTATCTTGTTTCTTGGCATTTCGACCACGGAAACATGATTCGTTTTTACTCTCCCATTCATTGAAAATCATTGCCAGTGTGATGCTTGTACCAAACTGCACATACCTACTTACGGTGCATGCATGGGTGAGATAGCTTACAGCCCAAATTCGTAAACGACTCACCCGAGAGAACATGGGATCCATTGGGCTGAAAAAACATACAGTAACAAAGCGTGATATTCACATACTGGAGTATTAGAATGGAAGGAAAAATCCTTAATGGACCCTTTATGCATGTGCCCGTATCGTTTTCTGCACAATTGTGTGTCTGCCGCTATCGGCATCACGTGATACCCTTTGGAGGTAAAGTTTTGGAGAAGGAGATCGATCAATCGATACCTGCAACAAGTAACTCAAGCATATCGCTCGATTATCTCGCCAGCTTCTCCAAAATGGCCAGCCAGGATAACTCACCATGCCGGATTCTTGTCATGGCCTCAGGCTTTGGCTCTAACTTCCAGGCTATCATAGATGCGATTTCTTCAGGTTCCCTCCCAAACAGTCGTATCATTTCTCTCATTGTGAACCGCAAGAATGCACATGCGACTGTTCGGGCAGAGAAAGCAGGTAGGGCATCTCTCGTGCTGTTCTGCATTTCTTTCGCAAATACAGTACGTCTATGTGTAAGAACTAACTCATAAACAGGAATCCCTTGGGAATACTTCAACCTGATCAGCGATGGTTTCCTCAAGAAGGGAGAGACAGATGAGCAGAAAATTGTCCAAGGTCGTCAAAAATATGATGCCGCATTGGCCGAGAAAGTCCTGTCAGCAGAGGTGAAGCCTGAGCTGATTGTTCTCGCTGGCTGGATGCATGTTTTCTCAACTGCCTTCCTGGACCCCATAAAGAAGGCGGGTATCAACATCATCAACCTTCACCCGTCAGTGTTCTATAACATGTTGCCCGGGACTCGTGTAGATGCTAACTCGACTCTCAGTGCGCTTCCCGGAGAGTTTGACGGAGCCAATGCTATTGAGCGAGCTTATGACGAGTTCAAGGCTGGTCGACTAACACGCTCGGGCATCATGGCCCACTACGTAATTGCTGAGGTTGACAGGGGTACTCCTATCCTGGTCAAGGAGATCGAGTGGAAGGGTGAGAGTCTAGAAGAGTACAAGGAGAAGGTGCACTCTCATGAACACGAGCTGATCGTGAATGCAACGGCCAAGGTTGCTCAGGAGACAGTTCAGAAGAGGGGATTATAGCATTGAGATGGCACCTTCAAAATTGGCTTTTAAAAACAGAGCCATAAGAATAAAATGAAACAAAAACACACTGCACAAGAACAAGGCTCAACATATTGGTTGTGAGTTCACACGAGGAGCAGCTTGTGTCTCACTTTTTTGATAGACACCAAACATGTGGTCTTTTTAAGACTTATCATACCCGCGGAAACCGCAAGGACCAGGCGCTCCCCACACCTCGGAGGTTCTAGATCTCGACTGACCATTCCCGCTGCTCGCCTGCTGATAAGGCCAAGACCCAGCAAAGTTCATGCGGCTCAACAGTCGTTATCGCGCTTGCTGACGGCTAAAAGAGGCAAACCTCCAATTCTGTCTAGTACACTTTTGGTTGACTTCCCAACTTGAAAGTCTAGATTTGGTTCATGTCAAAGTAATATTTGGTAGCCTGAGCTCTACTCCAGTATGCTCCAAATGATAAATCCTTCCCGTCTTTTGAATGTGGCCTTGTGCCACATTTGCCTTCCCCAACACGCCAAGTATGCATCCAGGTATATAAATCAGGTATCATACATAATAAACAATGCAAAACAAAAAATTAAAAAGTTCTCAACCAGAAACGTATTTGCTTTTCTTAGGTCATGTAGTACTTGGGGCCCTCACCTCCCTGAGGCACTTGCCAGTTGATGTCCTGGTGAGGCGCCTTGATATCACATGTCTTGCAGTGAATGCAGCTGTTGTCGTGTTAGTTATCAAATTCACAACTCAATATCAGAACATGAGTTCCAACTTACTTTTGCGCGTTGATTTGGAATCGAACGCCATGGGGCTTAGATTCGTCCTCAACATACTCGTACACGCCAGCTGGGCAGAAGCGGTTCTCAAGACCCTTGTAGGGAGGGTATGTTGATTCGGTATGAGCGTCCCAATCCTTGACTTGAAGGTGAACAGGCTGGTCCTCCTCGTGGTTGGTTCCAGTGCGGGAGACACTTGTCAGGATGTCAAAGGTGAGCTTGCCGTCGGGCTTCTCGTACTCGATCTTGGGAACCTTGTCGGCGGGGAGAATGGACTCGTGGTCGGTAGTCTTGTGCTTGAGAGTCCAGGGAACTCGACCCTTGAAGATATAGGCTTCGAGACCAGAGTACATGATACCTCCGTAGAGACCAAGAGGGTTGTGGAAAGAGGGCCGCATGTTGCGGACCTCGTGAAGCTCCTTCCAGATAGAAGACTCCCGCAGCTTGGTCTCGTAGTCGTACAAGAAGACTGTGCCCTCATCGGTCTTCTCGCTAAGAGCAGTCCAGGCTGCCTCGGCGGCCAGCATACCCGATTTCATGGCATTGTGTGTGCCCTTGACCTTAGGAACGTTGACGAAACCAGCTGAGTCACCGATGAGCGCACCACCAGGGAAAGCGACCTTGGGAATAGACTGGAAACCACCCTCAATCAGAGCACGGGCACCGTACGAAATGCACTTTCCTCCCTCGAGAACATCACGGAAAAGAGGGTGGCGCTTGAGCTTCTGGAACTCTTGGTATGGCGACATCCAAGGGTTTGAGTAGTCGAGAGAGACAACAAGACCGATCTGAACAAGGTTCTCACCAAAGTGATACATGAAAGAGCCACCGTACACGTCCTTGGGCAATGGGTAACCCATTGAGTGCACAACCAAGCCCTTCTCAAACTTGGCGGGGTCAATCTCCCAAACCTCCTTGACACCAAGACCGTAGGTCTGGTGCTGGCTATCCCTTCGTAGATCGAACTTATTGATGACCTGCTTACTCAGGCTTCCGTGACAACCCTCACCAAACATGGTAACTCGGGCATGGAACTCCATGCCTCGCTCAAAGGTTTCCTTGGGCTTGCCATCACGGCCAACACCAAGATCGTTGGTGGCGACACCCTTGACGGAGCCATCTGAATTGTAGACAACCTCAGAAGCAGCAAAGCCAGGGTAGACTTCAACGCCGACCTCTTCCGCACGCTCGCCGAGCCACTTGACGAATTGGTTCAAGCTAACAATGTAGTTTCCGTGGTTGGTCATCTGAGGAGGCGCGGGAATAGGAATGGCGGAGTTCTTAGTAAGGAATCGCATACGGTCGGTTCCGGCGGGAGTAGCATGTTCGAATCGGTTGGGGTTGTTCTCGTCGAGCCAGTCGGGGATCAGTTCGTTGATGGAGGTAGGCTGAATGACAGCTCCGGAGAGGATATGAGCACCGAGATCACCTGCCTTTTCCAGGACAAGCACACGAAAGTCCTCGTTTCCAGCCTCATTGGCAAGCTGCTTGAGGCGAATAGCAGCACTGAGACCAGCAGGACCGGCTCCTACAATGCAGACATCAACCTCGTCGGACTCGCGTTCAACGCTGGCGGGGTCAAAATCTGTGTCGTCGTCTCGTAGTCTCGAAGTGGTGCTAAAGGCGCGAGAGGCCAATGGTACTCTTGTAGCCGACCATACTGCCGTACTCGTCCTTCTTGGGATAGAAGATCTGGCAGAGATTGTGGCGGGGGACAAAGTTGATCTGGCGGGACGCAGGTGGGTTCTGGAAAGCACTTGCGAGCTGCGCTGGACGCATCGCGAGACTGGTCGTGGGGCGGGCATTATGACGAGAGGAACTGTTAGAAGGGCCGAAGGTGGAATTGAGTTGTTCAGCCACCAGGAGGAATAATTAAGAGGAGTGAAGATGGAGGATGAAGCCTTTTTGGGAGGAGAGCTCAGGTAAGAAAGAAATGTCCTGGGGCCGGCGGCGACTAAAACAACTTTCCGCCGTTGACTTCTTTCCTGGTGTGATGGTCTGGTCTGGTTAGTGGGGGTGTACGATGCCGTTTTGACAATTATCTCGTCACTTATTGGTTCTTTTGGTGGGTGTCGCTATAGATTCTGGGGCTTTTGTTCTCCGGCTTCTCTCTGCCTCATCTCGACTTTATCCTCGGATATGTACCTAGGTTCTTTACATTCAAGACAGATTATTTACGGCATTGATGATCTTTTTTTTCTGATCAGAAACTCACCCTAGTTTACTATGCAGTAATTGGAAATTATTTAGATAGCTTTAGTATCAATTCTCGAGGGCCTCACCGGCAATCGGCTGTATATAACCGAGGCCACAATCCACAACCCATCATAACGTCTTGAGCTTACGGTTGGAACTCGGCTGATCAGCATTGCATCTGCTTTCTCATAACCTGGGGTATCCGTGGCCATGGTTATTAACATGTGCAAAGTCTACTAACCCACTAACATCATCATACATACATGATGAGGGAAAGTCACATGTGCTTTCTTTTCTGCGGTGGCTTTGCCAAGATTGATTAATCGATTGATATAAATTTGAGGCCTTCAGCCGAATGATTCTAGTTACTTGTTTACTGATTTCCATCGCCCATGTTCATCATACAAGGGTCCATGATCAATTACGTCAAGTAGATGCTCCAAGCGTTCGGTATTATGAGGCTCATTGCCGATGCTTTCATTCGGCTTAATGTATGCGGTGCCGAGGCTTTGTCTTTTAGGGTACTGGCGGATTGCTTCGGTATAGTGGCTTGTTTCGCCGTCCGACACGACACCTTGCCATGATGAATTCATAGCCGACAGTTGAACGGTCATCTATAATAAATCTGTTCAGCGGCATCTGAGTGGTTCAAGTTCGTGTGATGGACGTCTTTGAAGTTGAGGGTGTGCGATCTGCATTTTTCTCTCATTGAAAGATCAAGATATTTTAGTGCCCGTGTCGTACCCATTTTGTGATACCACGCATTCATCAGAGTTAACCACACTTAAATACATGACTTTAAATTCAGTAAGGACTCTCTGGGATCTTCTCCTTTTGATTAGGTGTTGTATCACCGTAAGAAAAAGGTAGCCTAACAGTGTAAGGGATGCTGATACCAGGAACACAAACTTATATCCATTTCAGGTCGACTACCCTACAGACACAACTATGCAGCCTGCAGTTTAAACCATTCACACTAGACACACTGTAACATACTAAGGATGTATCAGAAACGTTTAACTTGAGCCTTAGGGTAGAGAATAAATATCCTAAATCATATATTAGAATAGCATAAAATGGCCTACAGATCTCGTCTTTATTTATGTCTTGAGTTTCTTCTCATACCCAAACCATCCGGTTACTGCGCCATAGTAGAAGGCAATTCGATTCAAATTAATTAAAGAAAGGCCTATTGCAATACTTCTATAAAAGTGTATCAAATTCGAATGGTAATAAGAGGACTGATATTCAAAGCAAAAGACCGTCGTCAGGCCACCAGCTTCTTGTCGTACCTGTTATACCAACTTACACCAATGGTCTCATGAACCAGTATCTAATCAATTGATAGTCGGTACATGTCGCACCACTATCCGCCAGCTCAGTCAGTGTACGATGAACACCAGAGTGAGTCATATCGACCCATTGTGTCCACGGTAACAGAGCCTGTGCCCAAAGAACAATAGTCCCTTGAGGATCGATCAAAATGGGTGCAGGCCATGGATTGATCTCAGCGAAAGGCAGAAACTCGAACAGACCGAAGTGGTCGTTTACCAGTCTGAGACAGTCTTCTCTGATGAGATAGTTAGTAGGAAGAGAGAATTCGAGGGGTTCATATGTCATCTTTGTGCGAGCTGAGATTGGGGAAGTTATCTGATTTAGTGTAATGATACACGAGATGTTGCTCAGCTGGAGATGTGAGCATTGTCGTCCAGGCTGAGTTAGTATTGTATTTATGCCTCTCGATGCACGAGGACAATGAGACAATCACAGGTAGGAGAAACAAAATTTCAGTGTATCGCAGCATTGATAATACACTTGGTCACAAACTCGTGATGATAGCTATGGCAGCTTGTGTTCATGACCCTGAATGTGAATGTCGGTTTCTCACTACCAGGCGAGGGAGTCATGGCTCATATGAAACATCACTGGGTATGTCCCGAAACAGATGGTCCACCTTTTTACTAACTGTCACGATGGCTTCAGTATAGAATAGAACTCAGGCTGCTAAGTAAATATCATATACGACATCTTGAGTAGAAAAATTAGGCGAAAGAAACATACAATTAGATCTAGTACTTTTAAGGATTTAGGCTCGAGAAACCGATCTAAGAACCATCGGTGTCGCTTCCCCAGCTTGGTCTAGTCAGGGGTCAAGGATTAACCACCCATGGGATGCTGTCCAACACTCACTAAACTACTTACCGTACCAGACCCTGAGATTTTCACCCCTAAGTCATGTACTGAGGTACGGTACTCGTTATAGTACAAAACAACCTACCAACATGTTTCTGCTTCCTCCCTGAACAACGTCAGATGACGGACACATCACCGAAATGCACCGTCTTGTTTCATTCCTTTCAGTCGTAGCAGCTGCCTCTGCTAATTGTCCCAATTACGAGCAATTCGCTCGTGAGCGACATGAACCTTTCTCAACGGGGCGCTATGCGTTTCCGCTTCAGCGACCCAGCAAGGAGTGTCGCACCCACTCAGTGCCAGCGGTTGAGCATGTAATTTACGAGCAGATGAATCAGGCCATTGGCGATCCAGATCTTTACAGTTTGTTTCTGAATACATGGCCTAACACGATCGATACGACTGTGCGTTGGCGGGGCGTGTCGGCTGATAATGCTGAGGAAGAGGTGTGTGATGCACCATCATGAAGTTGAGATCATGAATTGACACGAATACTTTAGTTGGCATTTATTACCACAGGTGATATAGACGCACTTTGGATTCGCGATAGTTCAAATCAGTTGCAGTCATATAAATCTCTTCTCTCTTCTGACGATGTCGCATCTCTATTTCGCGGAGCCATCAACCTCCAAGCCCGATACCTCACGAAAGCCCCCTTCTGTAACGCCTTCCATCCTCCACCAGAAGCAAACCTACGGAAGCGATCCATCCAGCCTCGAGATACAGTCAGTCCAAAGTACGATCCCAACTTTGTCTTCGAATGCAAGTATGAGCTCGACTCTCTCGCCGCCTTTCTTCAGCTATCGTGGGACTACTACGAAGAGACAAATGATGGCGAATTCTTTGGAAAGTTCGGCTGGGTCGAGGCTGTGAGAAAGATAATGAAGGTCGCGGAGCACATGCAAGAGGGAACATACGACGAGCAAGGCATGGTTCAGAAGCCAGCTTATACGTGGCTGCGCAATGCCGACAGCGCCTCGGAGACTGTGTCCAACCATGGCCATGGAGCACCCGTCAAAGGCCATATTGGCCTCATACGCAGCTTCTTCCGACCATCTGACGATTCATGCATCTATCAGTACTTCATACCAGCCAACATGATGTTCTCAAGATATCTCGCCTCGTGCGCGAAGATCATGCGACCTTTGGACGAGGAATTGGCCAAGAAGATGGAGGCAATGGCGAGTGGCATTGAGTACGGCATCGGCGAGCACGCTATCATCCAGCACCCCGTATATGGAGAGATGTACGCCTATGAGGTTGACGGCTTCGGATCATACAATCTCATGGACGACGCAAACCTACCCTCTCTGCTCAGCATTCCACACATGGGCTACAAGCCAGTATCACAACACGTCTACGATAATACACGCGCCTTTGTTCTGAGTCCATCAAACCCATACTACGCACGAGGACCAGTCCTAAATGCCACGGGCGGGCCGCATCTTGGTCCTGGAATGGCATGGCCCATGGGACTTATCGTCCAGCTCCTGACGAGTGACGATGACGATGAGATCGTTGATGGTATTCGCCAGTTGATGAATTCAACGAGTGGACTTGGTCTCATCCACGAGACGGTTAATAGCTTCAATGATAAGCATTGGACAAGATCATGGTAAGTGTTATCTGACAAGTGATGAGTGAAAATCATGCTGATAAATTAGGTTCTCCTGGGCCAATGGCTTGTTCGGCCAGATGATCTTGGACTTGTATAAGAGAAAACCAACGTTAATAGCCAGGAGCTACCAGGATGTCTGAAGTGCTATCGCCGCAAAGGAGATACCCCGAAAAGTGCTTGGTTGTCATAATGCGTTTAATATATATGCCTGATCTATCATCTAGTGTACAGCACACTAATGCTATGTTCCAAACTGCCCTGTCCGACGCCGATGCAGGTAAAGTCCTGGGCTCCTGCCTCCCTATACCATATACCATAAAAACCATCCGTAGCCATGCCTAACTCAAATCGAAACCTGCCCCTGACTGCACAGCGTAGAGTAACTTCTCGCGAAGTGTCGCTTCCGAAGTGTATCTCGGAAGCTTTAGCAGATTGACACACGTACTAGTGCTCGGCAGTCTCTCTTCATCTGTGCCTCCATCACGGATGCTGAACTTTGGCCTCAATTGTGAGAAGCCCAGCAAAGGCGCTCGCGGTGTCGAACTGACGTATTTGAGCACGTCACGACGTTGAGCGTCAGTGAAGTTGCGCATAACCTTCCAGAACAACTTAATAGTGTCGTGCTCTTCTCCATCGTCACCAATTTCGTAGAGGCCGCTGTAGATGGTGTTTTGACGGAGATCTTCAATATCAATCTCGGACGAGTCACCACCTACAAGACGCTGTAGCTCTGACTGATTGAACATGGACAGCCAATTCGGGCGAATAATGGAGCGAAGACCACGCAAGAAGGCAGTAGTCTGTGGAGATGGCTGTACTACCAAGCGGTGACGAGCGACGTACGAGATGTACAGCAGTCGGTTGTCGTTCGTAACGTAGGTTTGATCGCCATTGGCTATCAACTTCTTGGTGACAGTCTTGACTGGATCACCTGGCGCTGAGACCTGGTCTGCTATCGTGAAGTCGATACCTAACTCGGAAACATCCCCAGGATAGTTCTTCAGTCGCAACATTCCATTGTAGAGACCCTCGTCCATGTCGCGAAGATCATTGACGCTGCCTTTGTAGTTCTTCTCGTCATTGGGGCCCGTTGATGCCCACTTGAGAAGGAAGAAGCCAGCAAAGGCCAGATCGACGAGGATGCCTTCGTACATGCATTTGCCCACGATCCTACCAAGGAACTCGAAGCGCTTGAGCAAGTTTGTAATGCTATCTCGGTACTCGCTATCAGTTTCAGAATACCCACGCGACTTGAGCTGTTCGCGAGCAACGTCCAGCGCTGTGGGATCAGGGAAGAGCAGCCCCTTTTCGTTCGATGTAAACATGCCCTTACCGTGCTCAGCACCAAACGCTTCAGTTGTCACGCTGATGAGGAACTCCTTTGTAACACCTCCGCCGTCGATTCCGGCCTCTTGTGCACCAAATTGGTCTACAAACGTGATTTGAATAGGGTCCTTGAGGCCCTCTCCTAGCTCATAGAACTGTCTGTATGCATCTTCAAAGAGTTGGCTCCGCGAGATTTGTGCATGGTGTCTTGCGAACGGACTCACAAAGGAAGGCGGGTTATTGCCCTCCCTCTGAGCCCGATCTAGGTGGATGAACTGCCGAAAGATCATGACACGGGTCTCGAAGGGAACAGCATAAGGCATATGCTTCAATATCTCCAGCTTCGGTCCCATCTCTGCTAGTCGCCGTTCTCTTTGGGTTCGTAATTGGTGAGCTCTCAAGCGCTCAAGTCTCGCGTGTCGTGACAATCGTTGACCAGCCATAGTCGAATAAACCCCTGGAACATTACCATATTCGCTTTCCATGTCTTCGTCACTATCGTCTGAATCTTCCTCGATCTGCCGTTGTTCTTCTGCAATAACAGCATTAATAAAGTCTCCCTGATCAAGCTTTGATGTCATGAGCCAGTGGTTTGTAGGCAAGAACTGCTTTCTCGAGTCTCGCTCATACAGCATTTTCATTGCTGATGTCACAATGTTCCGCAAGCTGTCAAGATCGAGATTTGTTGGACTTTTGGACAAATGTGTACCCTGCCCTTGATTCGACGTAGCTGATTCTCCAGTAGCAAAATAAGCGTCTATGCGATTTTTGGAAGCAGTTTCCAGATCGTCACGCGATTTAGAAAGTTCCTGGGTTTTGTAATGAAGTGTGAAAGCAGTGTTCTTAAGGAAGCTTGTCAGCATCTCCACGTCTTTTAGTGAAAGACTACAGGATCGGATGCGAGAATTGGATGAGGCTTGCTGCACAACCGGTGGATAAATACCACTAAAAAAGTCCTCGTCGTCGCTCAAACGGAGGATGAAAACATAGAGCTCAAGAAACAGGAGAACAATTCGCCAGTCTTGCTCCTCCTCCAAAGAACTGGTGCTTCCATGCGCAGCACCAAGATACCTGCGTAGAATATCGAGAGGAGGCTCTGACTCGGCCCTTATCTTTTGGAATACAGATGTCTTTGCCATCATGTGCCAGAGAAACTTGATGATAGGGATGTCGCCCGATAATGTAGGGATTTCCTCGAGGAAGAGGCGCATTCGTATATCGTCACCACTTGATGGAAAGCATCGAAGTAGAGTCAAAATGTATCCCGCAAGGTAGCTTGTGCTCTGGTACTCTTGTTGTGAGGATCCTGCCAGGTTGATAGAAAAGTCATTTAATGTCTGTGAGATTCCATTACTGTCCACCAGAGACATTAATTGAGAAGAGACATATGGATCAAGAGGTGCGACAAGCAATTCTTCAGAATCATTCTCGTCGTTGTCGCTTGTCCTAACGGATAAGCGAATGCTGATGAAGGAAGAGAGGATGGACAGCTGCGTGTAAAGTGTTTCCAAAATACCCGTGCTGGGACCGGAATTGTTGCTGAACCTAGTCAGATTAATAAAGTGAGCAAGTTGCCATAGTTGAGCATCTTCGGAGTATCGCGAGCTGGATGTTGATGACAACCCAGCCACTATCGCCCTCGATAAGTGAGAAAGGATAACTGTATTGGATAAGTCTGAAATATTCTCCTCAAAGAAACGCAAATTTTCGTTGGTCAAGAACGAGAACGCAAAGACATGATATACTTGTGGAATCGCTAGAGAAACGTCAATAGAGCCCCGGATACTATGATTTAAAGACTGACCTTCCGGTGAAGCAACCTCGAGGGGGCTGGTGATGGCTCGGAACACAATATCCTGCCAGTTCCCACCAAGCCCTTGAGCTTGACACACCTTGGCAACTGCTTTGTAGTAATTATCGATCTCCAGGAGACCCAGGTCGGGATAACTCGTCACGAGGCGGATAACAAGCTTGAAAACGAGGTGCGTATCGTCGGAAACATCTCTACATAAGCAAATCAGTCACTAGCCAAATACACGCTTCTCATATATGGAAATGTACATACCCTGCCGATACGGATTTATCTATTGCACACAGAAGCAGTCGAATAAGTTGTGCTATTCGTGAGGGGTGAACATTTGCCGGTGCAATATCTCGGAGATTCACAGACTCGGTATCGTGTGCATAACAGATAGCTCTTCGAATGTCGTCATCTCGTCGCAAGGCGAAGAAGGACAGAAGCAAGGTAAATGCTTCAGGAAGCCTTTTGGAGGGAGATTGGTTGGATCCGGACTTGTATAGAGCATCGAAAGCATCCCTCTGAGATTCCCTTAACTCCGCTCTTGTTTTGTAGCCCCTCCATGTTCTCTGGATCTTGCCAGCAGCCTTTAGTCTTGTTCGTTCAACTTGTCGCTTTTCACGCTCGGCTTGGGCATTCGATACTGTTTTTGTAGCATTTGATACGGCGGACGGTGACCATGAAGTGTTGGCAAAAGGATTTCCGGCGGAACCGCTGAGATTGACGTTTCGAGGGCGTCGGGAGTTGCCCGTGAATGTCGAAAACATAGCTGCGGTCTGCAGGAGTGATTGCGGTTGAGGGGGGTTAGTATTAGAGTTGGGTGATAAAGTTGGGCGTTACTGGGGCAAACAGGTCATGGTGATGCAGCCGTGTATCTTGGAGCTCGTTGCGAGACTGCTTCAGCTTCTAGAATGTTCAGCTTGAAGCTCAGTCAGCGATGGGCGGCGTATTTAAGATTCTATTTGGCCGATGCCGCGCTCGGAGTTTGGAGATATATGTCGTGGTGGGGATGCCTTTCGGAGAGGTGGACGTCACTTTGGGACTGGGGTGATGATAAGATAGGAGCGGGTCTGGTCAGTTTGAGCCTTGAGCGGAAGCGGGCATTTGCGCAACACGCAAATGCGGGTTGAAGATCACTGAAGAATACGATTATGCGCTAAATAGCAAAGGTTTCCGAAATTGCTTCAATGTTTTCTTCCTCTTAGTTCTCTGTTGCAGAATTCGTTTTGTGAGATGCTGAACCAAAGCAGTGGCCTTAAATGCATGTGGAAGATTACTATTACTAATACTTATACCGCCTATCCATTGGAGTCTTTAAAAATCCATGGCACACCAAAGAAGTACAGTACCGTAGATACTCACATCCATACCTATCTCCTAGGCATGAACATGCTTTGCATTACCTTGCTCAGTCCGAAGCTTTGGCATCCATTCTTTGCATCTCATGTACAAGCTCTTGCAATCCATGTGAGATTGAGTCTGAAATATGCTGCATCAGGTAGCTACGTTGTATTAGGGCTTGGCTGAGAAATGTCATAGAAAACGTTATTTTCTTTGAAGGTCGTTGAGATACTCTCGTGAGCTCATTATTTCGGACCATTGTTGAGAAATCATCCAGTTGAAAAGGTTCGCAAAATGCTGTGACAGTCATCTCCGCATATTATGACACTGTGAATATCAACATTATTTGTTAGGGATTATTCATCTTGGCCGTATCTGGACATGGAACTCCTTCTTTTACGATAGTCGTCTCGTCCCATCTAGTCAACGTCTCATGTGACTTGTTGACAGCATACAGGGACGTAGATGGGAAGGTTATAATCCTAGACCAGACAGCCATCTAATGCGTTCATGCGTAGCCACAGGGTGTACATTTGTCTATCTTTGGCGGTGTAGATGGTCAGTTCCGAGCATCATGGCATTTTGGCTCTAAAGGCGGCTAGTGGAGCAACTGTTTTGATATTGCTTTTTCGACCACCCCAGCCAGAGCATGGGGAGAAATGACATTCTGCTTGTGTACCGCTGTCAAATATGAGACAATAAAATAAAAAATCGTCATAGTATCGTTTTACAAATACATGCAAGGAAAAACAAAAACAGTTTTCTCGCACAGTTTGTCCAGTTTCTTTCAGACTAACCAGTGGCTATTGGCTTAGGCCATTTGCTAGCTTCACAACAGCGTGGCATAGGTGAAAAAAAGATTGACAGAAATTTCAACGTTTGCCATCTTCTGCACGGCGGCGCCGCAAGTACCTTAGCCACTGCCGAGATGGTGAAAGTAGGGCACGCGCCCCCGCATCTTATCACTGTAAGGTGGTTGAAACGCATAAATCTGTTAGTGAACGGCAAATGCACTACCCGCCTGCTTATCACAACCAACTTACAACTACCCCACTTACTCGAGGCATCTTTCGATTCTGGCAGGTCAGGGTGCGACAGTGACGGAAGGTAGGTGGCAGGTTCACTCCACCAATCCTTCCCCCTCCACCATGACCATGGAAGACCAAGACCATGACCACACTTGGAAAAAAAGTACGTACCTTTCTCTAGCCTCTGCATTGCGGTGCGGTGCGGTGTTAGGTTCAGGCAGTAAGTGCGACCAAGCAAAAAAATAATTTCTATCACGGGCGACGAATTTCTCTTTCTTCCCTCCCCAACCGCAAAACCAACCTTATCAAACAACCCAAAAAACCCATAAAGTCGAGTCAGTCCAGAGGAACAGTATTCGTACTAGTTCTCTGTTTCTGCTCACTTCATTTCCACTCGGAAAGAAAAACACAAAAAAAAACTTGAAAAAACCCCAAAATACACAACCCACCACCCCCTCATCTCACGACCTCTCATCTTTTCCTCTTTGTCTCTCTCGCGACACCGCCCGAGTGACTTTTCTTCCTCTCCCGACTTCTTTCATTACCGTCTTTGAGTCTCTTCGTACTCCAAGACTTTTGAAATCCTTTCGGTAGCTACGCTTTGTTCGTTGCTCCGTTCCCTTTGTTCGCTCAAGGTCCAGTACCACGCGAACTTGATCTGCTGTCGGCTTCATAAACAGGTATGCCCAACTCTCTTCTTTGTCCCCTCATGTCCCTGAAAGTTTTTTTTTCTTGTCTCAATTTTTTTTTCTTTCCAAAATTCCACTTTTATGCTTGGCTATTCAAACACTTGCTTGACCTTTTACTGATAACGCCGTGGACTGCAGGTTCATACACAAAACCTAGAAACCGATATTCACAATGGCCGCCAACGCTGCTTCCGGCGCTGTTGACCAGCTCGCCAACGACCTCAACAACACCTCTATCAACGGCAGTGAGGCCAAGGCCCCCGCCGTCGACACCGGTGTCACTGCTGCCGCTGATGATGCTGCCGCTCCTACCCCCACCTCCGCTGCTCCTCACCCCCAGAACTCGGCCTCTCTCTACGTCGGAGAGCTTGACCCCTCCGTCACCGAGGCCATGCTCTTCGAGCTTTTCTCCCAGATTGGTGCAGTTGCTTCTATCCGTGTCTGCCGTGATGCCGTCACCCGTCGCTCTCTCGGCTATGCCTACGTCAACTACAACGCTACTGCTGATGGCGAGAAGGCTCTCGAGGACCTCAACTACACCATCATCAAGGGCCGCCCCTGCCGTATCATGTGGTCCCAGCGCGATCCCGCTCTTCGCAAGACTGGCCAGGGTAACGTTTTCATTAAGAACCTCGATGTCGCCATCGACAACAAGGCTCTTCACGACACCTTTGCTGCTTTCGGTAACATCCTGAGCTGCAAGGTTGCCCAGGACGAGAACGGCAACTCCAAGGGCTATGGTTTTGTCCACTACGAGACCGACGAGGCCGCTTCTCAGGCTATCAAGCACGTTAACGGTATGCTTCTCAACGAGAAGAAGGTTTACGTCGGCCACCACATTCCCAAGAAGGACCGTCAGAGCAAGTTCGAGGAGATGAAGGCCAACTTCACCAACGTCTACGTCAAGAACATTGCTCCCGATGTCACTGAGGATGATTTCCGCCAGCTCTTCGAGAAGTACGGTGATGTCACCTCTTCCTCTCTGGCTCGTGACCAGGAGGGCAAGAGCCGTGGTTTCGGCTTTGTCAACTTCACCACCCACGAGAGTGCTTCCAAGGCCGTCGATGAGCTCAACGGCAATGATTTCCACGGTCAGGACCTGTACGTTGGCCGTGCCCAGAAGAAGCACGAGCGTGAGGAGGAGCTCCGCAAGTCTTATGAGGCTGCTCGCCTGGAGAAGGCCAACAAGTACCAGGGCGTCAACCTCTACATCAAGAACCTCGATGACGATGTCGACGATGATAAGCTCCGTGAGATGTTCAAGGACTTTGGTTCTATCACCTCCGCCAAGGTGATGCGTGAGACTCCTACTGAGGGTGACGAGGACAAGAAGGATGAGGACAAGGATGAGAAGGAGAAGGAGAACAAGGAGGAGAACAAGGAGGAGGTCAAGGAAGAGCCCAAGGAGGGCGAGGAGTCCAAGGAGGACAAGAAGGCTGAGAAGAAGTCTGACAAGAAGCTTGGTAAGAGCAAGGGCTTCGGTTTCGTCTGCTTCAGCAACCCCGATGACGCTACCAAGGCTGTCGCCGAGATGAACCAGCGCATGTTCAACGGTAAGCCTCTGTACGTCGCTTTGGCCCAGCGCAAGGATGTCCGCAAGAGCCAGCTTGAGGCTAGTATCCAGGCTCGCAACCAGCTCCGCATGCAACAGGCCGCCGCTGCTGCCGGTATGCCCCAGCAGTACATGCAGCCCCCTGTCTACTTCGCTCCTGGCCAGCAGCCCGGCTTCATGCCCCAGGGTGGCCGTGGTGTCCCTTTCCCCCAGGGTGGTATGGGAATGCCTCAAGGTCGTCCCGGCCAGTTCCCCTACCCCCAGCAGGGTGGCCGTGGCGGTGTTCCTCAGCAGATGCCCCCCAACATGTACGGTATGCCCGGTCAGTTCCCTCCTGGATACGGCCAGCCCGGTACTCCTCAGTTCATGGCCGCTATGCAGGCCCAGCAGGCTGCTCTTGGTGGCCGTGGCGCTCCTCAGGGTGGTCGTGGTGGCCCTCAGGGTATGCCTGGCATGCCCCCCATGGCTGGTAACATGCCCGGCTTCCCCCCCAACAACCGCCAAGGAGGCCGAGGTGGACCTGGCCGCAACGGCAACGGACCTCAAGGTGGCCGTGGTGCCGATGCTGCCGGATCTTCCGTCCTCCAGCAGCAGCTTGCTGCCGCTCCCCCTCCTCAGCAGAAGCAGATCCTTGGTGAGCTGATCTTCCCCAAGATCCAGGCCATCAACTCTGAGCTTGCCGGAAAGATCACCGGTATGCTTCTGGAGATGGACAACACTGAGCTTGTCAACCTGTAAGTTTCTCCGCTTTGATTCATCTTACATCAGTGACTAACACGTTTCATAGTATCGAGGACGACTCTGCTCTCAAGGCCAAGGTCGACGAGGCCCTTGCCGTCTACGACGAGTACGTCAAGGCTCAGGGCAGCTCCGAGGGTGGCGAGGCTAAGAAGGAGGAGGAGACCAAGGCTTAAGCTTTCTCCAACTCTACTATTATTTCCTTTTTCTTTTATGGTTATCTGACTGGGCAACCCCCTCAACTGGAACGACGAACGCCTTTACAAGGCGATTTATGGAACAACCAGCAACGAAACATGCTTTACGACCTTGTGTTACCCAATCTGAGGGGGCGCATTATGTACAGATAGACTTGGTTGCTATTTCTTCTCAGGAAGGGAGATTCAAAAGTTTGGGGACTTTAAGGTGGCTGGCTCTCGATGCGAACCTTTGCTTGCTCACAGCAACGGCTTTGGCGCATTCGAGAGAACCCACCAGGACTGGCGTTGACGGTTTTCTGACACTCTGGCTGTTGGCCTATACCCCCCTACCAATAGTCCTCGTTTGCAGGCATGATCAACGCAGAGGTTTTATGCGGTTAGGGTTTTTAATGAAAGATATGTTAAAGTATTCGCTCATGATCTGTCATTGTGATATCGCAATGGTGACTGAATTGACTGACATCGTAGGTTTGTGAATTGTATTCATGTGGTATTTTCTAAATAAAAACCCAGTGTTATCCGTGATGTACAATAAAAATGCCAGCTGGCGTAGCTGTAACCGACGCCTGTGACCAAACACCTGCTAAGTGCAGAGAAACCAAAACCATCCAAAACGAAAGAAATGCAAAAACAGTGGTGACGCTATGCCAATTGAAGATATCCAACAAAGTGTACTGTTTCTTCTCCAATGCTCTTCTTCTTCAAAGGGGATTCACAACAACTGTATCGGCTTTCCCTCCAATTGCGTATTTCTTGCTTGGAACCGTACCGAACAGTGTCTCCATAACCTTGCCCTTCTGCTGTTTTCTCACGTCCCCCAGGTAATCACTGACGTCGCTTATACCCCGGATCTGGTCCTCAAGGGTGAGTGTTGTAGAGTTGACGCCGCGGACGAGAGGCGAGACAAGTTTACTGCGAAGTGTCTCAAGTGATGCCTTCAAGGTCAAAAGCTTGCCGTTGTGATCAACGAGGATACCCTTGTTTCGCACCGTCTTCTCACGGACGTCACGTAATAACAGACGGTTCTGCTCAAACTTGCGTAATTCGGCAGCCCTTGTACCGAGAAGCCGTGTCCAAAGGCTGGAGAGCATATCGGCATGAAGTTCCTCCTGTGCAGATGATTCGCGGACGACAGTGCGGGCGAGGTTGAGGAAGTGATGGTCGACCGCTTCGAAGAGGGCGAACAGAGTGACGCTATGCTGTAGCTCGGCTTGAATTGAGTCTTCGAGTACGGTGAGAAATTCAGTGAAGAGAAGCTGCACCATGCGCTGTTCCCTTTGTGGATTTGAGAGACCAAATACATGGCTGGTCAAGCGGCCAAGCGCTGTAGGTGAACCGGTAGCATCTTCGAGAATGTGAGCTTGAGAAAGGAGATTGTGAATGTTGTCATAGGCTGATGATATGGTCGATGGTGAGGGGGATGAGTTGAGTCGATTAAGATGCATCTTCGCCCAGTCCATGACGTTGAGGATACTGTGGAATGTTAGATCTAGGCACAAGGAAAATGACAAGAGAACGGCTTACCCATCAATATCGCCGTCGACTCTGGCAAAGAACTTGGTCATCTCCAAAGCCAATGTTTTCATGGTTTCACTCAGGGCGTCTAGATCCGACACAATGCGTGTCGCATCCCGCATATCACTGCTGCGCACACTCTCGCCAAGGTCCCAAACAGCAACACTTGTAGCTTGGAGATCGTGCACTTGAGAGACAGCATGTTCGGAGTAGTATATGAGAGGCTCGAACGAGCGAGCCAGTCCTGCAACCTTTACAAGGTCACCAACTGGACGTGGGGCAGCGGGCTGTAGAAGCGATTTGAAGAGGGAGATAGCGACGAATGCCATAGCAATAGTAGTTAGTGTTGTTGACCATGTTTGCGTCAGGGCCTTGTAATGATCACGAATGAAGTTGATGGCTGTCTCTATCGGCTCAGTGCGATGTTGAACCTCTGCACGAACAGCAAAACGGATATCTAATCTACGTTAGACACAGATCGAGTGAACCATGCCACGCGCGCACTTACAATTGTCGGGTGTTGGTTCGTGTAAACTCAAGTCCTTCACTGGACTCGAACTCCGCCTTTCTTGAAGTTGAAACTGTATTGTTGTGTCGTCAAAGAAACCAGGACTAGGGCTCCTCCCCTTTTCTGGACTCTGACTTCCCTTAGGCAACCTTGTGCGAATTGCTCTCTCCAAAACTCCATCATCCTCACTGTCATCCAACTCAGGTGAGCTCTCCATCAATGCGCTCATGCCTCGAGGCGGAAAATCTTCTGGGCCTCTCCAAAAGCCACTACTCCGGCTTCCGTTTCCGAGTCTTCTCCAGGCTGGAGGTGAGTACCCACCCGCGGACGCGATCTCCGAATCCTCGAGATCCCCTTCTGTCAGTGCTGCTTCGCTGCGGTGAACTGAGTGGTGGGGCCGCGATGGACTTGGTGGGAGATCGAAGTCCTGTAGGGACGCGTCCAGAATGTCGTGGGGATCCATGGTCACGGCTGTGCTTTGACGGAGATGAGTTCTGGCGAGAGTCTCGACGTAAACGTCGCTCTAACTCGTGGAATTGAAGTTGCTTCTGCTGCTCGAGCAGTAGGTGTTGTTCATGCGCTAATTGTTGTTGTTGAAGGTAATGGCGACGCTGCGCAAGGACAATGTCCTGTCCAGAGACGACCAACTGTTGCTGATCCTCAAAAACAAGCCCAGACGCAGCGAAAGGTGGCGCTGGGAGGGCCTTTTCGGTTCTTGCCGGTAAGCGATGATCTGTCGGATCTCCAAATATTGGCCTTAATATGGATGCCAGAGATGGCAAGGGTATGCCGAGGCTGGGGAATCGGAAGGCGACAAGACGAGGTACGTAGATGATTGCAAAGAGAAGTAAAAGAGCAACGGTGATGAGATAAGTGCTCGGAGCAATTGTAATGCTGATAAGCGAGACGTTGTTGTTTACCGTGAAGAAGGAATTCATAGAGACGACTTATGGGCTGAGTCACAACAACGGTTTGTGTGTTTTGACGTTGAGCAAGTGAGGTTAATGAGTCGAAAACGGTTTCAAGTAGAGTTTATTGAGGCGTTGGTATTGATAATTGGTAGAGATGAGAGAATTTGGAGAGGGCAGATGAAGTCTTAAGTCCAACAATTGTAAGGCCCGAGCAGATAAGTAAGTAAGTAGTAGGTGAGTGTATGTATGTATGAGTAAGTAGGTAGGTGCTGGCACTGGTACAGGTGTACTGGATGTAGGTAGGTAGGTAGGTAGGTAATGCAAGGATGAGGTGTGGAAGGCAGGAACCTAAGAATGGAGGTCGCAGGTTCCTTGACCGACCTGTGGTAGGTTTAGGTACCAAGGAAGGAAAGAGGGAATGGATGGAAAGAATGAAAGAATAGAATTTGGGAATTGGGAAGGAAGGCAAAAACATATGAAACACAAGTCAATACTCGGCTACTTGACTAAGATAAGGTACATAGGTAGATGATGCACATCAATGGCAGCTGAACCAGGTACAGTACAGTACCAACAACAACAACATACGAAGAATCCCTCCCATCACTCACTCTCTCATTATGAGAGATCGTCCTTCCCCTCACCCTTTACCTTCACCCTCACGTCAAGTCGCAACTTCCCCTCCATGAGAAAGGAAAGGGCCCACCAAAATCGACGAGGTTGGGCGCCTGCCCTGGACCTGGACCATGCCCTGGACAACGCATAACATCCAATCAAGCCCCGCCAACCGTGCAGAACAAGCACTGTTTCTCGAACCCCCGCGCTAGTCTAGATTAAGCAAACACGCTTCACCCACTTTACGCGTTGAAACGCGAAAGTAAAGAGGTCACATGGTGCTTCTTTTGTTTATTGTTGTCTCAGATCTCCCTTATCTTTTCCTTGTTTGATCCTCTTTTATGATGTGATCAAGTACGCGAAAAAGACTGACTATAGACGAACTACTTGTCGCGTTTGTTATTTTCGAAAGTACTAGACTCGAAAGGCATTCACAGGCATTGACCGTGTTATTTTTTGTTTTAGCTCGCATAGCCAATTAAGACCGCCACTATGACTCGATGGTCACGCTCTTGATACGCTGGCAACGCTCTGTTGTTGATGCCCAGACTAGGAAAAGAGCCACTTACAAATTGTGGACCTGTGCCTGAACTTGGGTCTGCCATTGCCTGCTCTCCATCCTGTAGTCTACATACATCAAGGCAAACAGACCAGCAAGGGCTAACGGGCCAAGATCATGGCCAAAAATACTCTCGGACCAAGCGGAAGACATATGAGGCGAGGATGACAGACGTAACTACAGTGACGAGATGCGATGTCCTGCATCAAGTCAAGACAATGCATGGATCTAATGCACACCGTGATATTAATATCGTTTTTCTTTTAATCTATAGAACCAGTATATATCTTGTTGTATATCTAGTCTATCCAACCACCGACTCACTACCATTCATCTTTCATATTCAGAATGCTGGTATAAATCTGATACCCATAAAAGCAACATGCTCACCATCGCCAATACATGCAACCGACCTTGAAATCAGTCCTTCCATCCCAGTCCAATGCAAAACACCCAAACTCTATGCACAGATGCCCGCATCACGGAAGCTCGACGTTGGGATTCTTTTCCTCAATGTCTAATTCACAGCACAGCCGTCCCAGAAATTCCACTCTTCTCATAGACGCCTTGATCCTCATACCCCAGCCAACACACTCAATCACAGGCTGAGAGCACTGCGTAAATAGTTCAATCACCGTTTCCGTCGCCATGGGTTTGCTGTCGCCGATCGCATTCTGCAGATTCAATCCGTCCTCCACTTCCACCACTGAAGGGCGCTCGGTTCCTTTCCAAGGAAGGGGAAACTCCTCGCAGAGCATATTCACAGCTAGAGACTCAGCCAGCGAGGCGTCCCATTTCTCTGAGCCCGTGAGGTTCTTCCACGATTGGGCGAAACACACAGGTACGCTGTTACTCCAGACTCGAGGGCCGTTGTGTCGGTTGTGCACGTCGTACATGGCTGTGCCTTCTTCAATCAGACCCCACCACACGACGAGCTCGGTATCCGTCTCATCGTCTCCCAAGAATATCACTCCGTATATGGGATTTTGTGTTGGCTTAATTCCCAGCTGGCCAGCTACAACGTATCGTTGCGATCCTGTGTAGGCCGCGCGCTGCTTAAGCTCACGATCTTTAAGGGTCATATTCACCTTGAAGGGGAAGCTTCCCTTCAGGCGGATTTCTGGCTCAACTGTGTCTGACTCAAGCAGGATGGTCTCTGTCTTAAATTCAGGTTTATACTCAATAGAGTGTATCGCTGAGACGGTCAGTTCTGCTGTTCGTCGAGGAAAACCAATGTCAACGGTTAGGGCGGGTACTCACCATGTCGATCACCGCCGGTGTCAAGGTATCCTGACTTCATACGATCATGCTCTATCACCATAATAACGCTCGTAGGGTCTCTTCGAAACACGCCTTCGGCATAAGGACTCTCCCCAAGAATTATCGCTGGTCGCGACAGCGTATCCGGTGACAAGCTACAATCGAGAACAGCTAACCATCGGTCTCCAGCGTCTATAAGCTCCGTCTTATCTTGGTTCCATCGCGTCAGTTTGCAGGGACATTTCCAAACGCGAAGAACCAGTCCCTGATCCGTCAATCTGACCCCGAACTTCTCTGCATCCTCCTGTCCTGCGTACGTGCGTAAGTTGAAGTTGGCCGGGCTATCAGCCAAAAAGTGCATCCGTTGTGTTTTCGTTTCGGGCTTGCGAGCCAAGGGCCATCTCCACACGAGAATTGACTGATCTTGCGATCTCTTGAGAATTTCCTCCTGTAGCCGCAGGAAAGCTCTGCTGCCTTCGCCGTACAGAATTGCCATGTTGATGCCGAAAATGCCTAGCAGAGAGTATGCCATATCCTCAACGCGGGTTGTTTCCCTTTGAGCCATCCAGCCCATCCTTGTGGCCACGTTTTCACGCTGGAGCTTGGTCGATATCCTGCGGTCCTTTTTCGCCTCCGGCCTGTGCAAGAATAACTCATCGATGCCTGTGATCTCACTAATTGTCGGACTCAGAGCATGTCGTTCGCCTAGGGGCGACCAATTGTGATCGAAGAATTCCACCTCGTTGGGCGCAAGCAGCTCTTGTAGTGTCCAGCCGCGGGTGAACCAGCGGCTACTCTTCAGGCTATCGACCAAGCCGACCCCAACTTCATGGAGGAAGACGTCTGAGAGATAGGCAAAGCATACTTCGGAGTTGTTATACCAGCGGAACATGGAGTTGACGGCCTCTGAGAGCTCTGCGCTGCTGGATTTGTCGATGCAGCATGTGTCGATCCAGATGTAATTGAGCTCGCGACTTTGTGCCCTTTCGCACGACTGCGCTATCTTGCGATATCCAGGACCGTTCCTCTTTCGAATCTCTTCCATGCGCGTGGGACTCTGAATGTCATCAAAGAGGACCTCATCATTACCCCACGTATGCGACAAGATGGCGTATTTCTCAGACCCCTCCTCCAGGGTCTCAAGCTGCAGCGTCTTGGTATTGACGAGTCTCATATTTGCGAATGAAAAGAGTGAAAAGTGAAAGACATCAGAAAAATAAAATATAATAAAATGAAACCAAACAGCTACCACTCAAATCTCATTCACATGAGACCAGAGATGATCCAGATCCAGTAGTTAAGGGGTGTAGTGCAATTTGTAGTGGCGGAGCACTTTCATGCTGTCCGCTGTTGGGGTTTCAGCCTCGTAGTTGGTCCGTACTGGACAAAACGAGACAAGGCAAGGCAAGACAGGTAGGCTCGGGCCATATAATATGACAAGCGAGTCAGGCTTGGCTTGAATACGGATACCTACCTATCTAGGGTTCGG
The DNA here is from genome assembly GCA_014898915.1 of Fusarium chlamydosporum. NCBI lineage: Eukaryota > Fungi > Ascomycota > Sordariomycetes > Hypocreales > Nectriaceae > Fusarium > Fusarium chlamydosporum. The sequence goes on along the minus strand of JAAVUD010000258.1, from coordinate 118,356 downwards.
GTTGAGAAGCCAATGAGATGAGTCAAACCCCCTGTGGCAAATCTCGCTGGCAACTGGAGAATAAAACTGATGGTGGTCATCCGAGGCATTACAGGTGGGTTATGTTAATAAAAAAAAAAAAACTGCAATACTAACTAGGTACCTTGCGGATAGGCGGTTCACCCAGAATTTCGATAATTACCTAGTTGATCCGATTACGCGCCCGCCGACAAAGCGCAAAGCTTATTTCTCTTAACTTAAGCGCAACTTCTCGACTCCTCCGCATTCATCCAAAAGAGTCCAACTTCGGATAGATGATGCACGTGACCCACCTGAGACAACCACTCTCCCTACCTACCTACCTACCTAGGTAGTACATAGGTACTATAGGTTGGTTGGGTACTATGTTGATGCAACGACGACCAACTTAGTACAAGCAAGGATTAATTAATATTAATCGACAAAACATTAATCAACTCCTGAAAATGCTGGCTTAATTTCTTTACCAATCGCTTAGTAGCATCTGTTATTTATCATAGAGAAAGACTCCTTCGTATCCATAAACATAAAGAGCGGTCCATCCATCTTCTGCTTCCAATTGCCAAAGATTGTGCCTACTCTTCTCCATCAAAAACCCAGCTCCATGGGGTGATAGAATACCTGACGCCGCTCGCACCGAGCAAAACAAATCATCAATCTTCGTGAGGCGTGTCTCGCTAAGCACCTCCATAGATCTACCCACACTTCTAGTTGAACAGTTTCATTATGATGTCCATGTCCATGTCGATTAATCGATCTTAGCATTGGCCAAGCTTCGAGCTGTTGGGTTGCTGAGGTTGTTCACTGGTTTCACGCCTCTGTACTTGCCCTGCTTTCGGAGGCGTTTTCGCGCTACCATTACGGGAACGGAACTCTTGGTGACCAAATAGTTGGAGAATGACCCCAGAATAACACTGTCGTTTGTTAGCTGCTGCGGATTTTGGGGAACTGATCATCACAATATAACTTACCCCTTCAGTGCACTTCTTCCACGACTTCCTATGACAACAAGAGTGGGGTTTACAAGGTCAATCACTTCTGTTATCAAGTGTTTCGGGTTCTTGCAGTGCAATACTTCCACAATGACCCTCACCTGAAGAGTTGTCTTTCGCAAAAGGCGGAGCACTTTATCGGTGATCTGCTTGACTGCATGACGTCGCTCATCTTCTGCCCTACCCCTTTCTCCTCCTGCTCGGCTTGATGGTGCTGGAGAAGTGTTGGGAGTGTTGTTTTTGGACGAATCGCCCCGAATCGAGTTCCGCACGAAATCTGGCACTGCAGACATGGACGGCGCGACAGATCTCGAACTAGCGACTGTGTTGATCGCAGCTGCTTGCTCCTTCATGGCCTTCGGATCGTCGGGAACTGAGTTATCGACTCCGCCAATGCCTGTCTCTTCATCCACGCAATATATGCACATCAGCGTATCGCCATCTCGCAAGACGGTGCCAATAGCCCATTCCAGGGCATGTGTTGATTCGTCGCTCAGATCCGATGCAACCAGATATTTTCGCAATCGATGTTGCTCATCCTCGGCCTGCTGGGCAATTTTGGTGTAATCACCTCGATAAATCATGCGGATAGCCCGATGACATTCTGGGGTAGAGATGATGTTAGACATTGAGCAGGTCAGATTTTGAGCTCTCTTGATGTCATCCATATCCAGCTCCTCATCCGAATCATTTGCCGATGCCACAGTTGACATCTGGTCATAAGCTGTCTTAGGATGCACTCCGCCACCCTTGTTGAGTCGTGTGTTTTCACCTAGAGGAGTCGTCACTTTGATCTCTGGCTCATCAAGTAACGAACGATATCCTTGTTGCTTCGATGCCACGGTCACCCCTAAAGAATTAGTTTAGCAGGTATCCAGATGTGAGAGACAGGGGTTTAGCATACGCTCTTCCTCAGCAGCAGCCATAAGACTCAATGATTTTCGGCGCTCTTTATCGTCGCCAGACTGGCCCACAACGTCGGGATTGAGGGACCTGGGATCCTTTTTACGACCACGATCTTCGTCATCAGATGAGTATGGTTCGTCCTCTTCACTGGAGCCCAATGGTTCGCCGTCAGGACCCAAATAGTCTTTTATCATACGGCCATTCTGGCTGTTTTCACGGTTGCGCATAGCGAGTGTCGACAAACTACCAGTCGAGTAGGCTAAATTGGCGTCGGAAAGCCGGCGGTAAGCATTGCTCAGATCCACGACAGTGCCATCGTCCAGCATGGCCGTACCGGGGTTCAGCGTCTGTGTTATATGAGGTGATCTAGACCGTGACCCCAGACGATTGTGCGGAGACTTGGATTTCCTGTTATTATTGCCACCAAACCATGAACGCTTGCGCTCACTTTCGCCCGGAATTTGAAGACCACTGAGATCCGAATTTCTAAGTGCTTCGCTCAAAGCATTCCCGGATGGTTTTCTGCCGCCCTGTGTGTTTCTCTTAGGAAGTTGCTGGCCTGTGTTACGAGTGATGATATCTGAAAATTGATAGCCTAATGTAGGGTCGTTGCGGGCAGCTGCTGCTCGCGGTCCAAACTCGACTGGGTTTGAGGTAGCATCAGAAAAGCTGCGCGTATGTCCAACAGTGGCAGGTGCCAGGCTTGCTTTAGTCATGACCGGAGAGTTGGGGGTTGTGCTGGTCCCAGATGGTTTCGCAGCTGATAGAGGTGTTTCGGTATCCAACATGCTTCGAACTCTTGGCGGAGGAGGAGAGGTGGTGTCGAGCATACTCCGCACTGGAGCCTGACGAGGGGAACTTGGTGCTGGCTGATCACCGACATCCAACATGCTTCGGACGGGGGATCGAGGAGTAGCATAGGGCGAGGCAGATCGCATAGCACCTTGCATAGAAGGTTTAGGTTGAGGTCTATTCTCAAGCAATGCCAGAACTTCCTTACGCTCCATGTCGAGCATAGCCTCTATGCTCATAGGTTGCTGGTTGCGCGACATGATGGCGGGAAGGTGCAATGAGTTCTGATAAGTATGAAAGGATATGTAGTAATGGCGGCAATGCAGCAAGAGCTGAGTCAAGCAGCTTTGGGAGTTGTGCCAGAGAAATCAATAATTTGTCCGAGAATCTTTTAGACAGAGCGCAGAGCGAGTGCAAATGTAGGCCCAAATGGCATTGCGCGGGTCTCAGACGGTATTATGTAAATGCTATTGCTTTCTGGTTCGGTAAAAAGCAGTTTGTGCTATGTTCAGCAATGATGGATGCTATAAGTCGAAATGGAAGCTATCGTGGTCGAATTCGGGTCGATACGTCAGAGGGAACTCGGTGAAGCTGGCCGGGGCTGAATGGCGGCGTAGTACTGTTCGGTTCGCTATATCGCGGTTCAGGAAACGGAGCTGATGGCAGTGCGTCAATAAGCGGCTAGATAAATACTCGCAGTGCTTCGTCGTGTAACGGAGAGAATGAGTTGAGATTGAAAAAGAAGAAGGAGAAGCGAAGGAGGAGAAGAGGGGAGAGGAGAAGGTTGATGTACCGGTAGTGGGATCCAGGTCTAGGTAGGTCTAGGCTCTGGGGAAGGAGTAGGCGTGGAGTCTAAATGTTAGAGGAGTTTGAGCAAGCACCCGGGCAGACAAAGGGCGGCGCAGCGCAGGCAAGCCCCCCCAATTTGGGCCACAGATGTGTGGGAGATCATCGAGCAGTGGGGTAGAAACAGCTAGGAATGCCCTGGAGGTTGGGCACTAAGACCGCTACCTACTGTAGAGTTGTCCCTGTTGTGGCAATGATGTTCGTGCACGTCGGTTAAGGTAATTTTTAAAGTGGTGCGCCGTCACCACCTACTGCACGAGGTTAATTTCTATCAACTCGAGGCCTCCTCCATGAGCCGAAATTGTAGACTTGATACCCAATGATAATGTACGATTCACGTATAACCAAGTGTTTTGAAATTGATGCATTAACAAACATTTTAAGCTTCAGCTAGATTCAAGTACTCCTCGCTCAGTTCTTGGCCTTCCTAGTCCGAATCATCGAGCGATTGTGTCGTCATGTGAAAGCATCATTCTGCCACCACTAAATCGCACGTTCGTCATTGGATGATAGATTTCAACCGTGTTGGTTCCGATCTAAGATTAGAATAAGAATAGAACGATTTTTCGTTGCCAGTAAAATGTTTAAAGCTCTGAAAACTATCTCCAGCTTTTGTTGATCCTCTACAATACTTGTCATCCCTTGTTCGAACTCGGCTGTATATTCTGTACATCTTCAGGTAAGCATAAATCAAAAAGCCCACAGACGGACCGATTCACTTTACAACGATGGAGTCGTAAATCTCAACCATTTTCTAACCGAGAAACGAACATTGTTAATCTCAGACCGAAGAAGCAACTACCGACATCTTGTGAATGCCATGGCATCCATGTTCCATTGCCACGCCTCGTTGCCTGGTTCCCTGCAAACGTAACCTAGCAGGTGGGTAGCAATAAAAGAGGCACACCAAAGTAAGTTGACATAAAGTCTNNCTTTTATTGCTACCCACCTGCCTAGGTGCCCTGTTTCCAGAAAAACATTTCCTCATTACCGTACAAAAGCCGCAACTCGATCTTGAGGTTCTTAGCTTTAGATGTGTTGAATGGATTGGTGGTAACTGTCAACTGTGTCCGTTTAGAGGCATGCAGTTCAACCCAAGTTTGATGCAAACCCTACGTTCACCAGTATTCGAGTCTACGCTGTTGATTATCTCTTACCTTAGCCACTTGAGTCCGAAATAGTCTTTCGTCCACCAAATTTGTAGTGCAGCCACCAGAAGAATCATGTTCCAACACTTGTCCAATGGTCCCTATTCTCTGCTAGAAGCGCTGTTAGCGATTCAGCTTTCAAATGCCAATGCCCTATATCTTGAAATTTCTTGGATCATCTGGGTATAAGTTCAAAGTTAGTAACTACTTAGCTAGATGCTATAACACTCATGTTATGTACCTTACTTACGAATGGTCTATACCCCGGCACTTTCTAATGCCGGTCAGTCGGCATTGCTGGTCTCCACATCCGGATCCGGGTTCTCGGAACCCTCCGTGGTTGTACCCCATACCATCGGATGCACCAAACCACAGCTGAAGTGATGACTTCTGCCTCAGGAGTAGAATATTTGATTTCATCACAATATATGGAATAATTTCTCGCTTTATGCCAACTTCTAAGTGATTCGGCAGCCCGGTGGTCTACCCGGCAAAGAGAATCGAAAGTGCAACCCGAATAACAAACCAAAGCATCGAGTTTCACCTTAGCAAACAATTAATATAGAGGGCAGGATGACCTCAAGATGACGGTGACTTTTGAATGCCTCTTTTCATCATATGGCTGGATATAGTTACATATTTGGCACATCTACTGTACAACCCAAAACAGGGCAAGAGCTCCAATCTTGTCCCATCTAAATCTACATCTTCTTCTTGACCTTGAGTTTGTTGGACCCAACGTTCGCTCGGGCTGCCGTGCCCAGCTTGTGAACCTGCTTTCGCTTCTCCCACACACCCGAACGTCCCTCCACCACAGCAACAATCTCCTCGGCGATCCGGTAGGGAAATTGCTTGCGTCCACTGCCCTTGGAAGGCTTCTTGTTGATAACATCCAGAATCCACTGGAAGGCAATTCGTCGTCGCTGCCTCACGCCCAGAGGGACGGGGAGTTCTAGTGCTCGACCACCACCACCGGCACCCGCCACGTTGCGGATCTTGAGAAGAGGGGCCACCGAGTCGACGGCGACGGTAATGTATAGGATCGGGTTTAGGGGGAGAAATGTGGCCGGGGGAGTACCGGGCAGGAGGGGGTATTTCGGACTGTAGATTGGAGGTGGTGCGGTTCGGAGGTAGTTCATGACAATAGCCATATTCTAGGTTGTTTGTTAGCCATTGTCCTCAACATTTTCCGAGGCATCGAACTTACTCGTTGAGCAACACTGAGCTTACCATCCTTCATGAGGAGTCGAGTGATTTGCTCCAGCACAGGATGGTAACGCTTCTTCATGTTGAAACCTTCTGGCCAAGGTCGTCTGGGCAAACCAAACTTGTGGCCGGGGTTCCGCATCTCAGTACTATCGGGTGAATCCAACTCAGCCTGCTCCGCTTGAGCAACAAGAGCTTCGGCCTTCTCAGCCGAAGGAATAGTACCTTCACGGTAAAGAACATCCTCCTGCGCCGGTGTCAGGCCACCCTCGGCCGTACTTGAATGTGTGCGTCCGCCGTAGAATATTTGCTCAAGTGTCGCATCGTCGATAACGTCGTCGGACCGGATTGACGAAGAGGTCACCTAAATCGCAGCCCCATTAGTTGCGAGACATGGGAGCTTTTCCAAAGACCAATTCCTACCTCGGCATCCCCATTTCCTGTTGAAGCCGCAGAAGCACCACCCTCATCCACAGCCTGGGAGCCCTGAGCTTTTTGAGCGTTGTCAATTGCCTTCGGAGGCTGGTCGTTTCCGTCGTTCGAGTACCATCGATTCCGTGGGAGGGAGTTGACGAATGGGGCCGGTCGGGGGGCGACAGGTCTCGACCGAATCGCGAGAGCTCTGCATGCGCCCCATATACTCGTTCTCGGAGACATGACTGAGCTCCGCGGTGCTGACAACGTTCGTGGAGCGAGTTATACAGCAGCCTCGTGGCTCTTGTGATCGATGGATAGACAAATTCGCGATGCAAAACTCAGGTCACGCGGAGAAACAATGTTCCGCTAACGGTGGTCCCGCTTTAACCTACTACCTCCATGATCACGATGAAGGTGAATTGGCAACAAACATTTCTAGAAGAATGAAATGATACTGGAAGCAATTATTTATGGCAGTTTAAGAGTCTTTTCACCTGTGGCTGTATGACAATGGATACAATGGGATAAATAGTCTTGCTACTTTCATGGGAAATTCGTCGTCTATCATTTGGCTAAATCCTGAACTTGATGAGACCAAGACATGAATGCTCCAACGTCGCATTGACATAATGTTTGTAATGACTTCAAATGGTCTCTCGAGGGTTATGGAGTGTTACATAATTGTCAGAAAGCACGTAAGCTCTGACCGACACGCCGGTGTTCCATTGCCACTTGATGTAAGTGATAACTCATGCATCTCTCTGAAGTCCATCCATACACCAAAGTTCTGAGACCGGATTGTTCCAGTAGAACAAGCCACAGACCGTTATAGCATTGTAGTCTCATGTGATACGCTGTGCTGGCTTACACCCGGATCGACCGTGGCTGCACCGAGGGTGGGGGTACAACATAGATTGAACATGAGCTTCCATTTCTAGCAGAGAACAGTGTATGAGCATACCGTGCTGCAATCGATTGGCCTTTTTTGGATGCAGTATATCACCCAATAAGACAGCCTTCATGTGTTGGTTACTCTCTTCACAAAGCCCTCTGTTGGGGAACAGGTGGTCTCGAGTACATTTAGCTGTTGGGACAGATATGTTAAGTCATGGAAAAGAATCGATCGTATTGTAAGCTTCTGAAAAAGGTTAGATTCAGACTGTATAAGTTGTACGTCCATCCATATCCTATCAGTCATACTTTTATAAACATCGTTAATAAAACCCTGTTGGCTGTGATCCCTCATGTAACTCCTCCGTTAAACATCAAACCCAAACTTCCAAGCCTAAACGACAAACCCTCCCAATTTCCACGTTATACAAAAAAAATACAACCCAACTTCATCCCACCATCTGTTCCGTGGGACATAACCCAGACTCTGTCAGAGGCCTCTGTTGTTACAGCGCTAGTTGCGTAGTGACCCTTAACCTCCCTGTTTTGCTAGGGCGAGGTTACCAAACTCCGGCTGTTAGAACCGAAAATCGAAAATTGAAACCAGGTGGACCGCAAAAATACAAAAGATAAGCTCCATCCTTTCGTTAGTAGCCAGGTCACCCTATTCTTGTGAGGGTTATCTGAGCGGGCCAAACTTATGCAAAGAGTAACCCCCACACCAGAAGCCTAGTAACCGTGACTTCGAGTGGGAGAGCCGGATTCAGAACCAGTCAAATACTTGACTGCACATTCAGCGGCGTCTTCCCTGGCATTCTTGATGTTCTTCCCGTCATACCAAAATCGAGAAGAATGGACCGTGTCACCAACGGTCACCGCACTTGACCAAGCAGTTCTTCCACCTAATAGAAGCCAAGTTTAGTTAAGATCCCGAGGTCGTGAGATCGAATCGAACATACCACGACGATCTGAGTAATCCTGAAACGTTGGATATTGAATACGTTGAAACTGACAAACATCTATGATAGTGGTCAGCACCAGAGTCTTGAATCTGACAAGTGAAGTGAGGTCATGTACGCTTAAGCTGGTCTTGCCAAGGGCCAGAAGAAGGGTCAGGTTGGGCGCCCATTGTAGTTGTTAATGTATTATGCAAAGGGAATGTAGTCGATATTTGATGTCTTGATCTAGCAAGCGGGCTTTGTTGCCGAAAGAAATTGCAGGTATATGATCGACCAGATAGGTTTCAATGGCTAGAAGTCGTTTCAAGCACGGATTTCGAACTGTTGGAGTTGACCAGAGTAACAAGCGGCAAAGGAGGGTTTATATATGTTGTATAAAGCCAAGGAAAGCTGTATCTAGAGACTATCGAGATACGCCGGGTGTAAATCTTCAAACAGGATGGGCGACAACAGGTATCCTGAACAGTTGCCCAATCGATGATGTATATGCGAGGCCTGAAAGGTAAGACAAAGGCAAACAGAGAAGCCGAGCCCAAGATGCCGGGACGATGATGTGGCAGAAGAGGATTAGATGCTGTTAAGCGGAAAGGGTGACCGAGATGTCAATGCGGGCTGTACGTGGGCAAAAAGCTTGTGTGAGGTTGAGTTGCAGATAGTCAAGGGTTTAGAGCAACTGGTGATGAGTTGTACAGTAGTAAAGAAGGGTACTCAAGACAATCACAAAGAAATGTTGGAGGAGAAAGCGTTAAAGAGAAAGCTGGATGAGAAAGCACATATATAAATAGTTGAGAGGATCCGAGCCACTAGACTACCTAATGAGCTCGAACCTCGCTCGACGAGGAACTGGGAGGGATTGTCAAGCGAGACCTCAAAAAAGAAAGAGACTGAAGTTTTTGCTGACAAGCAAACTAGTCTACGCAACAAGCGTGCCATCTATCGGTACATCACACACTACTACAGCCCTGTAACTTGGTAGATGGGGCTCCAAGTTGGGTTTGCTTTTTTCTAGCCCCTTGGGGTGGAAAGGGTGGGATCTAGCACACGAGGTATCGCTGTACCGTACTCTGGATTAAAGTCCACAACGGGTGTGAACGACATTGCTTTGACCTCAAAATGGGCCGTGCCGTATCCCGTCAGTCTAAGACGGCCGGCAACGGAAACGGGAGCGGGAGTGGGTAGAAAGGCGACGTGCTGTACCTCTGTACCGTAAGACCATCTTCACAGAGAGGTGATTCGGTCAATGTGAGGCCTGACGAGGCTGATCTTGATCAGGACAAGCGAAAACTTGTCAATGTGCGATCGGAAGAGACAGGGGGCATCTGAGATGAAGAAAGAGTAAGGAAAAATCAGAGGGGGCGTGCGCGGATGGCAAAGCATATTCGAGGGCGTCGATAAGGGTAGATTACCCGTAGCTCGTGGCCGTGGAGCTTTTTCAGGTGCAAACGTGCAAGGGGAAGCAGGCGGATGTATACGCGCGCAAACACCCTTGCGACAAGTCAAACTAAGTGCTTGATTTGGGAAAGGCTGAAAGACACTGGCACGTTGAGCCATACACAAAAAGCAAAGCTGACTTGACAGGGAATAGTCTGGATGGCAAGGCAGTGGTGGATGCATACCAGACTCGTCAAGTTGGAGGAAGAGTGATATCGACGTTTGAGGAGAGAAGAGAAGAAAAAACAACGTGAGGCTGACCATGACGAAATTAGGAAGAAGCAAGAGACAGACAAAGAGAAAAGAGACGACAAGGCAGGACGCTGCCAGTTGGGTTCGATGCCGCAGACCTTGGACACAATGATGATGTGCAGAATGAGGTGTCATGCTTGAGATGATGTTACACACGAGCATTAAAACGCAGGCACAGCAGGCACAGGATCAGGCCTGTATGTAAGTTGGGTTATATATAACGTATGTACGTTGAGGAGGCGAGAGGAACACTTGGGCAAATTTGAGGTGGTGAGAAAACAAGCCTGGGGTTTCGTCAGTTGAGATAACATCCACAATACGGATGGCAAACCACCACGTCAAGCGGACAAGATCTGAGCCCAAGCCCAAGCATGCGTCTGAGTCTGAGCCTTGGTACCTTGAAGCGGAGGCCAGCTGAAGCAAGCCAGCCAGGGTAGCTTTTAACGAGACAACAGAAGGCGGCCAATGGGTTTGGATTTGCTAGGATTCAAAATCGTCAAGGATCGAATCCATGTGTAGATGAAAACCTTCCTTGGTGACGGATATCGATAGGGGGAAAGACTTGATTTGTGAGACAAGGTCTTGTCTTCCTTTGGAGGACCAACTCGTAGGAATGACTGCGTGGCATGGGCATGGCGTGGTGTGGCCGGGTTGTTTTTGTTATGAAGGGGCTCGCTTCTCAGATTCTTTCTTTGCTTCTTTCGTGTTCCCCTTCGTTGCTCATGTCTCATATCCTTGACCGTTCGAAAAATTTGACGTTTTCTTCTTTTTCGTTTCTTTTTCTTGTCCTCGAGGTGGAGTTGACAAGATCACCGTCATAGCGTGACATGGGACAGACTTAGCGCTGCCTTAGTAGGCTCTAAGACTTTGGCCTAGCTCAGCTTCCAGCATTTACCCAGCAAAAAACTTCCCGAGAAGGAGAGGAGCCCGGTTCTAGAGCATGTGGGGGAAGGTGCCATCCGCTGCGCGCTATAAGCCTCCGCTACAATACAACATAGGCACAAGAGGCAGCTACAGAGTAAGGCAGTGGGCACGGTTGACAGGTGCCTTGGGCTAATTTAGTACAGTACAGTAGGTAGGTTGAGCGCTCAGTACCTACGCTAAAGAAACCTCGATGAGATGACATATGACCTAGCGTTAACATCTACCGGGCCCAGCTGTAACACAACCTACACCCAGAGCACTGACGTCCAACTCCTTCATTCTCGCTTGGACCAGAATCGCCATCATCATCTTGTCAGAACCAGCAATACGGTCAAGCCTCTCCATATACTGTATGCATGTACCAAAGATTTTTCATCCATGCTTGGTACCGGTTCTATTCGACCCTGACCGCGATCATCGTGCATCAATCTCGAATACCCTCGACCGTGTGTCAAGGGGGACGTGGACCTGGGCAAACATAGTATTGACTTGTCAGAATATGTGCGGTACAATCCGGTAACTGGCTTGCTGAAGGATCTTCGCTTTTTTCATGGTCAGTACAAGCATTAGCCGCGCGATGCGACTGGTATTAGGAAGACCCTGGATACCATACCTAAAAGTCGACTCCATGCTGATCTAGGGTCAGCCAAGATGAACTTGATTTCACGAGAGACTGTTTCGAAAGGATGTCTTCGTTCTCGGCGACTCTTCTATGCATACTACATATGCCCAGATGGCCATGCAAGATCGACGAGTTGCCAGTTCGCGGCGAACTTCTGTTACAGCCAACATTCAGGATCTGCTAGTGTCGGCGAAATATCTGAAGCAATCAACAAGGGTTTGCATCCATCCCAACACGGGTTTTACAAAAGCTCCGGTATCAGTACTCAACATGTTGGGAAAGTAAATGATCACTGCACTCTAAGCGTCAAGTGCAATGACTGCCGAGCCCGCTACGTCCGTTTTCTCGGGATTCTAGGCTTGAGATTGATGACATGCCGGACCCCTGCATGCAACAGACAGGCCTGTTAGCCTTTCGGTTGAAGCCATTTAAGCATCTCTCCAGGGTTTTTAGAGACTAGTGAGTGCTCATCTTTACTACAGCCCGTTGGCTCTTGTTCGCTTGATGCATTCAGTGGTTGTGTCTAGGTAAAAAGTGATGGACTCTCATTTGTGTCCGAAACCTAGTGCCACCCTTTGGTTCTGTTTAAGCCGACCACACTAAAGGACTTGGATGTCTGAGCGAGCTATTCCTCTTAAGACGACCTTCTTCCCTCACCTTGTTTTCGCTTGAAAGCGACAACAAAGCCAAAACATTTACGGAACTTTACATACTTAATATCAAACAAGCCGCGTCGATGTTGCGTGCCCTAGCTTATACATGTTCAACCCCACGCCAAGGTACACTCGTCCCCTGCACCCCCGACCACACGAGATCAAATCGTGGTCAGCTTGGGCATTGACCGGTACCAACTTGAGTGTAGGAAATATATTCGAGGACCAGTTAAGAACTCTTTTCATGACGCAGCGTCTCATTAAGTTCGATCTCGACCCTGCGATGGTCTAATACCTGCCGGATCAGCCATGTAGGACAAGGGAGCATACGACCACATATTTCCATCAACGACATGCTCCCCAGTCCTTGCAGCTAACCCAAGTGGCGTGACAGCAACAACTCTGTGATCCGGCTATCGGGTACCGGCCGCGCCTATCATGCTTTAGTGTTGCACCGGCTGTTTGCTCAACCGCCCTTGTGGAACTCCAACAAAGATGAAGCTTTTCTTCACCGGTCTGGAGCCTGGCGTAGATCCCCACGTCAAATGCTGCAACGTGACCACCCGTTTGCTGATGTCTTTGCATGTTATCCAGCCCTGCACCTCGCCGTTTTAGATAACCATGCCACTGCCCATTTTTGTCTTGCATATTCAACGACCGCCTCTATTGAGCCTTTTCACCTGCTTTGGAAGGCTCTTGTGAAGGACCTTCCATGAGCTGCACGTAACCATTTGCGGCTTGAATTTCCCCAAAAAGCAGCACTTGTACTTCAGACAGTGAGACTACAGGCCACTAGTAAAACAATCAATTACTCTCCCAAGAGTGGAGTTGGGCATGCCTGATGAATATTCAGTCTCAGGCAACGTTCTCCAACTTCTGACGTGTAACGATATACCGAAGCACGGAAGCATTCCTACGAGCAAACTATGAACGATTGTACCCCTCATACCATTGGAGCGCTATTCACAATAGACACGAGGTGGAAATATTGACATTGTTTCTTGTTTGGTCATCCGACATGAATGATATGAGTGGAAAACTCGAGTTAGATATACAGTACAACCTCATATATACCTCATGTACGGTATATAACACAGCAGACAGTTACGCATACTACCGATATACCACTCGCGTCAGAAAAGTATACTCGATGAACAAGTCACGGCACTAAATTTGATCACTATTGCGAAACAGTAGCAGAGTGTTTCGAGGCGGGACCTCAACTAGAAGATTACCATCATACCAGCTGAACTGAGAAATCGATATCAAAAGACGGGGTTTTATTGGCTTGGAAACCAATCAAGGCTATGTCTTGATATTATTGCATCAACCGAAAGCCGAACAGCGATACCCATCTCGTTTAAAGTAGGTTTCTAGCAAAATGACACCCCAAAGAGTTTATATGCAGAACGGCGTTTGTGTTACGCAAACATCTTGGTAGATAGAATTATAAGTACGACGTACTGTTATGGTAAACCCATGTATTTAGGCATTGGAGACATTTTATTAACCATGACTCTAACCTGTCGTGTCTGTCTAGGGTATGGGCCAAAAGATAGTGAATCCACCAGTGTACAGCTTGCTCTATGTAGGAGGTTGATATTACTCTGTACCTATCACCGGACTCAGACTTATTACGATTCAAGAATGTTTGCAGTTTATCGATCTGTTGTATATTTCTAAACCTAGAAATCGAGGGCTTTGACTCCTCAGCCTTCCTTGATGCTACCCGATTTACCTGCAAGATTAAAACTGTATCAATGAAGTTTGATTTATTCAAACAGCGATAAAACGTCGAGTGATAAAATAATTCATGCATATGAGATGACAGGCTCACCGTCTAAGCCTTTTTGCATGACAATGACATGTTGTTGAACGGTAGCTCCCGGTTGAATAACTTTGTGATAGTGGTTTGTTGGAGCCTCACGGGAATTAGACTCTCTTAGGTCAGTTGACCCCACAAACGGGGAACTCGAGTCAATGCTAATTTGCCATACGTAAAAGTCTCCAGAGAAACCGATTTTTTCTCCGAAAAATAAGGCGGTTTATGAGTTAATTCTGTTGACTATAAGTCCATGCTTGGAGACTTGGGGAAGTGGGTGTTCCTTTCTCGGACCGACAATGGCTCCGCTTACTCCATATGTCATTCGACGGGCAGAGCCGTGATATGATTCCCCGAACATCTGAGAGATACCTACCTAGTCTAGGTACCAATTGTACGGTACCTACATAACTCCTACATGGAGAATCTACAACTTAGAAGTGCAGATCGATTACCTGTCACTACCACCACATGTATCTCGATCATGTCCCAAAAGATTAATTGGCTAAAACTTGATTCCAGAACTTTTTCTTAAAATTCTCAACGCAAAAAGCATAAATTTCTAGTGCCATTCGCCAAGCATATTCTCTACCGAAGCCTACGTCACCGGAAACTCAACACCATGTTGAAAGCGGTTTCGGGGTAACGAGAGACTGTCGATCTCCCCACACAAACTCCACAAATCTCCGGACTCCAGGTTCACTCTTGGTAAGGCCTTAATTTGAAAGACTCCAGAGTTCAAGGCTCAGGTGCTAGTCTCTGCCCTGTTCACGCCGTGGTATCGCCGAATGCTGCAGTTGGGAGAATGAATCCCGTCTCTTGGGTCAAGCCTGGGCATGACCTGCCACTGGCTTAGGCTTGATTCTTCTCATGACGATGTTACCCTCCCCGCTCCCTGTCTGTCGGGGCGACAGAATTAGTCTGGCTTGTTGTGGTCGAGATATATAATAGCGTCAGCGGCTCCTCGATCATGGCTCTTTTCTGTATCGACTGTACGTGGTCGTCAAAGCGTCAATCATGAAGTTCTCACTTGTCTTGACGGCTAGCTCTTTCGCCTGGGCCAGCCCATCAACTCCAAAGCTGGACTATAACCGAGCTCCTCCCAATTTGTCAACTCTGGCCAACCTCACCATCTACAACACATGGCGTCCACGAGCTCACGTCCTTCCTCCCACTGGACAGATCGGAGATCCTTGTATGCATTACACTGATCCAAAGACTGGACTTTTCCACGTTGGCTTCCTCCATGAGGGTGCTTCTGGTGCCACAACGGATGATCTGGTTACATACAAGGATCTCAACCCAGGCGGTGCGCCTTTCATTCGCGCTGGAGGTCTCAATGATCCCGTTGCTGTTTTTGATGGCTCAGTCATCCCTGTTGGTATCAATGGAACCCCTACCCTCTTTTACACCTCTGTCTCATACCTACCCATTCATTGGACCATCAACCACACTCGCGGCGCCGAGACTCAATCCTTGGCTGTGTCTACAGATGGAGGACGAAACTTCACCAAGGTCCGAGGTGGCCCTGCGATCCCAGATCAACCTTTCGCGCTCAACGTGACGGCCTTCCGTGATCCCTTCGTCTTCAAGAACAAGGAGCTCGATACCCTTCTGGATAGCGAGCCCGATGTATGGTACAGCGTGGTCTCTGGAGGTGTCCAACAAAAGGGCCCTAGCATGTTCCTTTACCGCCAGTATGATCCTGAGTTCCAGTACTGGGAGTATATGGGTGAGTGGTGGCACGAGAAGGCCAACACAACATGGGGCGAGGGTGTCTGGGCTGGACGCTACGGCTTCAACTTTGAGGTCGCCAACATTTTCAGCATTGATGAGGAAGGTTACAACCCTGACGGCGAGACCTTCATGACCTTTGGTGCCGAATGGTCTGAAGCTCCAGCCCCTAGTCAGGTCTCGCAGTACCGTGAGATGCTTTGGACTGCAGGAAACACCACTTTCGAGAACGGAAAGGCCAAGTTCACTCCTACAATGGTCGGCAAGATGGACTGGGGACGTTCTGCTTATGCCGCTGCTGGCAAGCACTTGCCCTCTGACTCGAAGGCATCAAAGAAGAGCGGAGCACCAGACCGTTTCATCAGCTACCTCTGGCTTACTGGAGATTACTACGGTGACCTCAAGCTGTTCCCTACCCCACAGCAGAATTGGACCGGATCTCTTCTACTTCCTCGGGAGCTCACCGTTGGCAAGATCAGCAACGTTGTCGACAATGAGCTTACTCGCGAGGAGGGTTCATGGCGTGTCGAGAGAAACGAGTCAGGTATTCTGGAACTCGCTACCATGAAGCAGGTCATTGCTCGTGAGCCGATGGCCGAGTTCACCAAGGTGAAGCCTATCATCGAGTCAGGCCGAAACGTCAGCAAGTCTGGATCAATCACTTTTGATAACAACCCCGACTCAAAGTTTTATGTGCTCAAGGGGTCTATCTACTTCCCCAAATCTGCTCGCGACTCGGACCTCAAGGCTGGTTTCCAGATCTTGGCTTCTGAGAAAGAGTCCACGACCATCTACTACCAGTTCTCGAACGAGTCTATCATTATTGATCGTAGCAAC
Organism: Fusarium chlamydosporum; assembly: GCA_014898915.1. NCBI lineage: Eukaryota > Fungi > Ascomycota > Sordariomycetes > Hypocreales > Nectriaceae > Fusarium > Fusarium chlamydosporum. The sequence goes on along the minus strand of JAAVUD010000258.1, from coordinate 101,906 downwards.
ACCAGCGCCGCGGCGCTTACCACAAGCGACATTGACTCTCGAAATGAAGCCGGCCGTCTTCGTCTGTTTGACGTTGTTGTCGATGATGAGGAGCAGATCGAGACTCTGGATCTTACTATTGTTGTTGACAATGCTATTGTCGAGGTTCACGCCAATGACCGATTTGGAGTAGCCACTTGGGCCCGGTAAGCTTATTCCACCATTACTATTGTTGCAGTTAACTAATGTGTTTTAGTTCTTGGTATGCCGATTCGACTGATGTTCGCTTCTTCCACAGTGGAAGTGGTGATGTGACTTTCAGTAATGTGACGATGTATGAGGGTCTTGCGAATGCCTGGCCTGAAAGAAAACGATAAATGAAGTATCATGTACTATATCATGTAAAGTAAATACGACTTTTTATGACATAGAAAGACGGTTCAGGCGTTGTTACAGAATGTATACATAATTATTTACTGAACTGAAAATGTGTCACAAAATAATGATTCGGGCCGTAGAGCACATAAGCCTTAAAGGAAGCGGCATCGGCACATCTGGCACCGAGATATATCGATTGTCATCTTATCACGATAAACGGAATCCAGCATAGAGCTAACCGTTCTTGAAGTTTAGTAGTTGATCGCCAGAAACGAAACCTCGTCATTGGGGAGTATTCTGAAAAGAAATCAATTATTCTATATGTTTGATGTAAATGCTATAACGCTTGCCATCGAAGAACTTTTACAGCTTAGACTCCTCCTGACGACGACCCGTCTCATCAAAGTTAATCTTCTTGCCCGAGTTGAGCGACTCCTGGAGAGCACAACCAATCTTTACAGCCTGAACAGCGCCTGAGAGCTTGAATGGTAGTCTGGTGTTATCAAGGACAGCAGCAGTAAACTCGTTGGCCTCTGTAACAAATGCATGCTCGAACCGACCATAGTAATCGCCAGGAATCTGTCTTCTAACGCCCTCGGCCTCGTGCATCTCAACTAAAGTGCCGACAGGGTTTGCGTTAATAGCGAGTTTTCCTTCAGTGCCGATAATTTCAGACATATCGTGCTGGCCAGCTGCCATCATACGGGAGGAATAAAAGTAAGCGACCTTTCCACCGTAAAACTCCACCAGGCCGACGGCATTGTCAACGTCGTTGTGCTTGCGAAGATCTGGTTGAACTGCTGTGATGCCAGTTGCGACGACGGACTTGACGATGGAGTCTTGACCAAAGTACCATAGAGCGAGATCGATATCATGGATGTTGCAGTCGACAAAGATGCCGCCACTGAACTCGGCGTAGGCTACGAAGAAGCCAGAAGGGTCGAGCTTATCGCATGTTTGAGATCGGAAAATAGAGGGACGACCGATGGCACCGCTGTCCATTCGCTCGAAGGCATCGCGGTATGAAGCGTCGAAACGGCGAGAGAAGCCGCACATAACCTTGAGATGAGGTTTCTTTGAAGCAGCGTCGACGACAGATTGGGACTGTTTAGACAGAATAGTCAGACAACCATGTGGACTCACTTGGAGCATAGTGAACTTACAATTTCAACACTCGTACTCAGAGGTTTCTCGCAAAGAACATGCTTGTCGGCTTCGATAGCCTGGATAGCTTCCTCAGCATGGGCAGTAGTGACAGTAGCGACTACAACAGCTTGAAGACCGGGGTGCTTGAGCATCTCTTGGTAGTCATTGTAAATGACGACTCCCTCGAGGTGTACTTTTGCCCACTCAGCTTCCTTGGGGACGGGAGTGAAAGCTGCGACGAGTTCGGCGCGGGGAGTTCGGTTATGGAAGTTGAGGGCGTGTCGAGCGCCCATACGACCGAGGCCAGCGACGGCGACTTGAAGCTTTGGAGAGGACATTATGAATTAGGACTTGGAAGTAGAGAATAAAGCTTAGACGGAGGGCTTCTCGTTGGGTTCTCGGAGCAACAATGGACTGAAGAGTAAGGACTGAAGAACAATACATATGAGCGAGTCTTGTCCCTTATACTTTGAGCTCCCTCGGCGATCGGAGAAGAGAGACAAAGAAATACCGATATTCGGAGCTCTAGAAGCATTGTGTTTCCTGGACCCTTTCTGTTTTCACTTCCCCATATTCACTTGGTGTAAGTTAATGTCTAAGCCAAGTTGAGCCGACCAACCCCAATACCCCATGTTACACATGTGTAAGCGGTCTGACTATGAACTGAACTAAGATTCGTTCAAGTGACAAGTTTAACTAACGGGTTTACTTCCAGGTTGAACGGGTATACAGTTAAGTCATCATGTCTTTTCATGTTAGACATGCAAGTTGAAGATGCAGTCACAAGTGGATACCAAAACACAGACTTCCAGATGGAGCAAGTAACTACGGAGTGATCTTTCGGGGCTTTTTACTGCATCTAGACATTGGATTGATCCCTGTTATTCTTCCCCGCATTGCAGCTGAGGCTTAACTCTGACAACCACCCCTCCATTACTTGAGACACGCATAATTGGAAATATTCCCCGAGTCTAGACGAGGAAGATCTCGCCGCTATGGACTTTCTGCTGCAAGTTTCCCCATCGGACTATGTTTAGTATCACAATGGTTGTGGTGATCTTCCCCACGTTTTGATGGTCAGCGAATTTCCTATTTTGTCATTTTGGATTGGCTGGGAGAATATTTCGTTAGAATTCTTCGTTGGGATTGTTCGGTAGAATGTCACATATTACCTTATGCATACGTTCTGAATGCAGAGTGGTTCTGGACTTTGGTCCCTTTGTGACACAATGCGCGCCGGCAGAGATGATCATTCATAATGGAACCTTTGAAGCCCACCGCTGCTAGTTCTATGATGGATTCTCGGGATAAATCATCAGTCATGACTCCTAAGAGTTGCAGTGTTGTCCTGGCTCTTGATGTTACCTAGGCCTAGATATCGGCATCAATAAGACTATCCCGGCGTCAGGTGACACCAAAAAGGGTTTGTGTAATTATATCGTTCTTTAACATGCATAAGATTGTTAAAATTGAAGTGAGGTCTTTGTCTATCAGTAGTAAATTCAATATCGCTATAGCTCTAGCCAACAAAACGCCACGCAACTCCATAGTTAACAATCTATCCCCAAACATCTTCAAGCCACTTATTGCCCTTCTTCGCCGACTCAGCCCAGCTTCGAGCCTCAGCATCAGACCAACTATTCTGCGTCTTCATAGCCTCCTCAACCACATTCCCAACCTCTCTCGCCATAGCCGCACGACCACAAAAGTAAATACTAGCACCATCTTGTAAAAGACCACAAACTTCCTTCTTTCTCTCCTCTACCTTGTCCTGCACATACTTCTTCGGCTGTCCGTCGGCACGCGAAAAAGCAGTAATGATCTCGAGGGAACCTTGAAGCTTGTCAACAACCTCGGCCATCTCATCGCGGTAGAGATAATCTTGACCCGGGGAGCGGCACCCGAAGAATAGGAGCATTTTGCCCAGGGGCTTCCCGACGGCTTGGAGACGAGCTCTTTCGAGGATGAAACCGCGGAAGGGAGCGAGGCCTGTGCCAGCACTGATCATGATGATGGGAGTTGAGCTCATTGTGGGGAGTTTGAAGTTTGAGCGACGGATGCATGCAAAGACTTTGTGGCCCTTGAGGGTATCTCCAGGGCCGGACAAGGCATATGTGGGTGCGTCGAGACCAACTTCTGACTGCTCGCCTGCATCGTTCAAGGAGTTTCCGAGGGCATACAGATAGTTCGTTGTGATGCCTCGTATGGACTTGCTGGAGTCTTGTTGAAGGGGTGAGTTGTCGACGCCAACAGTGATAGCGAGCTTTCGAGCTGAGACAGTGCTGGAGGATGATATAGAATAGTAACGAGGTTGGATGGAAGGCAATGTCTCGACCACGTAGGAGAGAGGTAAGTTGGTCCAGACAACACCAGGAGCGACTAGATGCAACAGGCGGCCCATTGTGACATGGTTCCTGGCGATGTAGTTTGCATATGCTTCCTTACTCTTGCCCAAGGCCGTCAACGTCTCAGCAATCTCGGCCGAAGGTGCAAACTTGGCCAACTGTCCAACGGTCTCTCGGGATACTGAAGCTGCTACTTCGAGGTAATGGCGGAATAAAGCCATCGCGGATGTAGGACTAGGGATCTTTGTAGAAATACCGTCCTCGAGGGCTTGAACAAGGAGAGGTTTCTCAGCTCGATCTTCTAGACCCAGAGCTCTGAGAAGGAGCTGAATTTCGTGATCTGGGTTTATCGGATAAACGGCCAAATGGTCTCCGGTTCGGTATCGAAGTTCGGGCTGATCCGAAATGTCGAGTTCCATGTGAAGACAGTTTCTTCCGGGAGATGTATAAAGTTCCTGAGATGACTGGACGGCCAAGGGTCGGATAGGTGAGTATTGCTTTACAATCTTTGCAGGCCCGGTTCGGTTCTGGATGGGTTCTCCTAGGTTGAGATCCATGATATCCAGAGACTCATCCTCGACGAGTTGAATGCTTGGCTCGTATGGAATATCGCGCTCTTCATAGCCCAGCTTCTCTTGAAAATGAGCATAAACATCATCCTTCCAGGATAAAAAGTCTTCTTCTGTCCCCCCCTGAGCATCATTGGCTTTACCAACAGGCATAAGTCGCTGAGCACCAGCTTTTTCGAGATGTTCGGCCACAACATCGATAACGCGATTATAATATCGGTAACTGGTGTTGCCGAGACCAAAGGCCATGTACCTCAGGTTAGGCAATTGGATATTGGAGGTCTTGGTAAGCCACTCCCAGAATGCAGCAGTGTTGTCACTGGGATCACCTTCTCCATATGTAGAGATGATAAAGATGGCGAGCTTGCTTTGAGGAAGATTGGTAATGGACTCTGGATCGTAGTCGCAAAGGTCAGCGCATAGAGTCTGGAGACCGAATCGAAGATGGCATTCTTTTGAGAGTCTGTTGGCGAACATTTCTGCTGTACCAGACTGAGAGCCCCAAAAGATGACAACATCCTTGCCCTACTGGACGTAAGTACATACTCTGAACTTACTTCGGTAGCGTAACTTACAGTCTCTTCCAACTTCTTGGCAATATCACGAGTCGCTTTGGGTCCTGAAGAAGTACCATTCTTGGAACCCATGCGCTCAAACCAGACATGGTGGTAAGGATCCGGTCTATCCCAGGCGATACCTCGAAGGAGATATGCTGCTGATGCGACGCCGAGTGCACTTAGGGCAGCTATGTCAGCGATTGTCTGGGGAGGACCCAGCTGGGAGAACCGGGCGAGGGCGTCTGCTGTAAAGACGTTGGTCATGATTACTACTGAACAAGAATGATAGTTTGTTTGACCGTCATGAAGGTGAGAAGATGAGCTTGATATTCATATCCATCTTGGCCTTCCCCATGGGGTTTGTTTCTGTACTATGAGTTGTACTGTAGAGAGATCAGTAGCTACGGAACTATTTTCCTTCTCCAAGTAAATGTCCTATTCTGGCTAGTTTCAATGTCGAGTTCTATGCAGCCAGTTTGGAGATGGGAGTGGCAACGGGAGACTTTGCCTGGTTTATTGTCGTCTGAATGAGGAAAATTTCCCCATTTGGCTGCATATTCTAGCCCTGTCGGTCACTCCCGTCCTCGACACCATCTCAAAATCCGGATGCTATTTGGTATCGCACTCGCGACAGACAAGATGAGAAAGGAAATATTCTCAAGTCGGCAATTTAGATCTAGATTCTGTGATTTCGCCTACCCCGCGTTCTCTTCCCCGCAGATCTCGTCATTGTTGAGGAGTCGTCGATAGTATCGTCAATCTCTCCGCAAAGTTTCCTAAATCAGCGTCTTTCTCACTTGTATCAGATGTGGCAGGTAAGACTAGAGTCTCATGCTTAGGCTAAAATGACAGTCTATGATATTAGACTTGTGAAGGATAAAACGAACTACGTTGAATATGTAAAAGAGTTATATCACATCCCTTGGACCTTGACCTTTCCATCACATATCCTCAACTCTTCAAACCACTCTCAAAATGTACGCTCAAGTCTTGGCTGCTTCCACAGCCGTGTTTATTCTTAGTTACTTCATTATCTTGCCCATCTTCCAATACCTCCGCGATGCCAAAGGTCTTCGCCGCTATCCCAACTTCCATCCTCTAGCTGGAATAACAAACCTCCCTTTTGTGCGGGAAGCTGCTCGAGGTTTTCGCTCAAAAACTCTCTATGAAATGCACAAGACCCATCCCGTGATCCGCACTGGCCCCAACTCTCTCTCTTACGGTTCCGTCCAAGCCATCAAGGACATCTACGGTCACGGTACCAAATGTACAAAGGGAGAGTTTTACGAAACTCTTGCTGGAACACACTACCACCTCGCCGATGTAGTTGACAAGGCAGACCATGCTCGTAAGCGCCGTGCTCTTTCTGCAGCATACGCCTTAAAAAATCTTGAGAACTGGGAGTTCAAGGTGGCTGATAAGGCGGAGCGATTCATTCGTGCTGCTGACGCCGCTTGCACTTTGCCTCTCAAAGAAGGGTTCACTCGTCCTGAACCCCAAGACCTGAAATTCGACTACCGCGCATTTACGAACTTCTTTACTCTTGATGCAATCGCCGATATTGGTCTAAGCGAACGTCTTGGCTTCTTGGATCAGGGTCACGATCTTGTCAAGGCTGAACGTATGGATGGAACTATCCACCACGTCAACTTCCGCGAGTGTCTTCACTCAACAGCTCGTGCTCAGTCCATTCTCGCTTGGACGGAAAAGTGGTACGACTTGAACGTTGAGTTATCAAAGTGGTTCTCAAAAGACTTCCGCAAATGGTGGGGTTTGAACGAAGGATGGAACGACATTGTATATCATCGCGCAACCCAGCGTCTTGAGCGGTATAAGAAGGGTGAGAGATTACCTGACTTTTTCCAAGCCCTGATGGACCATAGCGAAGCCAACCCTCCCGGTCTAGAATGGGGAGAGATCGTCGCTGAGGTTTCCATCATGATGAATGCTGGATCCGATACCACGGCTATTGCCATGAACAATGTCATGTACTGGCTCCTCAAGAACCCATCTTGCATGGCCAAGCTCCGAGAAGAAGTCGACTCTGTTCTAGACCCAGAGGAAGTCGTCGCTCCATATGACAAAGTCAAGCACCTCCCCTACCTCCGCGCCTGTCTCGATGAGTCCCTGCGCATTACGCCACCCACTACGTTTGGTCTTCCCCGTCGCACGCCACCGGAAGGCTGGAATATCCTAGGCGATTATATCCCCGGTGACACCACCGTCTCCATCTCAGCCTACGTCACACACCGAGATCCTCAGATCTTCCCCGACCCTGAATCATACATCCCCGAGCGCTGGCTTGGAGAGAAGGGCAAGGACTTGCAGCCGTATTTTATCTCTTTCAGTGCAGGGGCTCGAGGGTGTATTGGTCGAAATATCAGTTATCTGGAACAAACTGTGCTGTTGGCCAGTGTGGTACATCGGTATGAGTGGGCGCTGCCTTATGCTGAGTGGGAGCCCACGAGGACTGAGGCCATGAACCTTGCACCTGGTCCTATGCCACTTAAAGTATGGCGTAGGGATTTGGGAGAAAATGATATTGATGAAAAGCGGGTTTAAGATAGAGTAAACTTCGAGATTGGTTATATAGAATATGATTGTTTCGCGAATTCAGTAATCTGTTGATCAACTTCGTATGCCAAACTGTTTCTCCATATATGTGAAGTTCATAGTTGTAACTGAACATTGGGTCCAAAGATCCCAATCTACAATTCTAGGCACCTAATAAGCATAGCCTAAGATTGGGGAACTTGAGTACAGGACAGGCTCTGTAGTTGAATGGATGCATTTAGAATTAAGAACTGCTTAAACGTTTGTCTCATAATCATTCGTATCATACTAGTTGCAAATTGCTATTAAGCATTCCCGCGATAGGCATTCCAGAAATAACGTTCACAGGAGACTCAGTCCAGCCCCAAGCCTCTTTCAGATACTCTTGTCTGCAACAACTGTCAGTTATGCCAAAGTCATTTTATGGGATCGTCCTTACACTGATCTATTGGGCCACCCGAACTGAACATCTGCTTTTTGCAGAACGTTATATAGTGCTTCTTGTTCATACATATTATTGAATCGATCACCAGCCATTGTTATAGCCAGACAAGCGTATCTAGAAACAGTTAGATTTAGAAATAGCGGGATTTATATTGAGAGACATACGCATATCCTGTTGGGTTTCTTTGGTTTGACTTGATAAATATTAGCAGGTACTCTTCCTCAAGATCTTACGTACTGTACCTCAGCTACTCCACAAACCATCTTGACAGTCTTTCTTATCTCCTCATTTATCGTCTTGGCAGCTTTAGCCTGTCCGGGTCCTAGTTTCGGTGTCCGAGGATTATGGGCTGCAAGGAGCACTTGGATCAACAAGTAATGCAGCACACCTGTGACGACTGCATCATTGAGATAAAGTGCCTGTGGGAAGATTCCAGGGGTATCTTCACTTTCGTTGATATACATGGGATGAAAGTGCCAGGGTCTTTCAGCCCACCATCGTTCTTGAGCTTCTTGTAGCCTCTCCCATGCTGAAAAGCTCTGGTCTTCTGAGCCGTAGCAGTAACGGAGACACGCAGCACATTGGAGAATAGTCAGGTTAGCAAATGTGCAACATGTATCGTCGTTCTGCACCAGACGAGATATGTCCTCCAAGGCAAAGTTTGGATGCACAGGTCGGGCCTGCATAAACGACATATGTATTTCTTGTCTAAGGGCAACCCAGAATGCTGCGCGGCGTAGGCCAGTAAAGTCCAAGATCTTCTCTTGAGCTGCGACAAACACTCTGGTGCCGACAAGATGCGATTCATTAGCTGTTTCGGCAGATGTCAAAGGCACGTCGAGTTCTTCCATGTAGCGGAGAATGACAATAGCTGTTAGAAGGTTCTCATCCATGACGGCAGCAGAACTGGATAGTGCTGGGATAAGAGCATCGAGGCAGTTCTGATGATAACGGTCACCGACTAAGCCATCGAATCCGTCTACTCTGCTCAAGCGTTTGGCAGAGGCAGCAAGTACTGCATTCATAAGAGGAGGACAAATGACCGCTCTACGAGGCACGATCGTAGCGAAGTGTCGTTCACTGTCACACAAGTCGAAAAGAGGAGCTAGGACGTGGATAAAGTTATAGAAGAGCATAGCCTCTTGCGGATCCTCAAGCGGCCATCTCGGCGTGTCAAGGTATATACCAGAGATGGCTTCGGCAACATGGTCGACTGGGATTGACAAATCTGTTTGACGTGAACTGGCAAGTGCAACGGCGATTTGAGGACTTTGCACGCCGAGAATGATGTCGTTGTCAAGAACAGGCGAGGCAAAAGGGCCCGCGTTGTCGGACTTTTGGCTGGGTGAGAGAGCATCAGGAGGATTCGAACGAGGAGTAGTCCGCCATGCCCCGGTAGAAGATGAACTTAGAGCTCTCTTCTTGGAAGGACGTCCGCTGTCATTCGAAGGAGTCTCATCCAGTTCCGTTGTAGATCTCGGTCTGTCCTGTTCTGGAAACGAGGTAGAGTCCCTTGATTGAAGTCTGTACAGGGGAGCAAGAGGCGGGGAAGAGTGAGTGCTAGTAATGTCAACATCTATGTTGAAGTTATCCAGAGTATCGAAATTGCCAGTGCTAGAATCATGGATATTGATGATGTCTGGCGTTTCATCAACAAAACTCAAAGCTCTGTTTGTTTTGACCCATGGTTGGTCTTGAGAGAAGTTGTAGTCTCTGTTCTTGGCTTCAACAGCCTTGCCAGAGCGTATGCTTGAAGGTGGTGAGTGGTGGAAGAATGAAGTGGTGGAGGAGCAGCATACCTTGGGTTCAACCCATGACGAAATCTGACACTGAAACCACGGACACACTCAATATCGCTCTTGCGGCAGTTTGCACAGGAGGATTTATCGTTGTCACCTATCGACTGGTAGTTAGTGAATGGGATGATACAACAGTATGGGTGTGAACTCTGGAGGGACTTACACTTGAGATGTCTATTGAGGATGGAAACAGATAGTTAGACCAATCACTTCAGACAACGAGCCAAAGCAACTACCAGCGGGCAATATTGCCTACGTTGACAGGATAGCAACCAACCAACTAACCTTTGCTTACAGACCTAGAAACAGCGACTGTCAACTCATACATAGTTCCCTGTTATAGCGTCGGGGTGACTTACCGTACAGGGGTTGAGAGGCCTGGTAGTAACGGTTGATGAAGTTTGAGGCTCTTGCATGGTATGGTTCGTACCAAACGTCATTCCACAATGAATACAGACCAAAAGAGACTCAGTAAGTGATGATGATGATGAAGACGGAGGATGAAAAGAAAGAAAAGAGGAAATCTCATCATAAAGGGTAATTACTGCTTTGAGTAGCCACCCCACTGCAAGTTTCTGCTTACAGCGTAAACGGCAACTGTGCCCGGCTGGTAGACTCAAAAACCCCGCACTGATCTCACTGAGCCTCAGAAGATCTAGCCCCAAAGTCTAACGCGCAACTCCCTGAAGCTCACTGGCGAAGAGCCCCGCCACTAGCCCCTGCTCCCTGTTCCCCATGGGGTCGGGTACAGTCTAGGGATGATTGGGAATAGCTTCAACCTCCAAATTTCGTCAAATGCTCATCATCTGGGGAAGCAAAACATGCTTGTCTGGGGAATTTCCGGAGTAAACGGGTCTAGCCGGGGGTCTGGACTATTGTCACTGTCCAATCACTAAACACGACTATCAATTGGGGGGTTCGCTTCTAAATGCCGCGAGATCTGGGGAGGCAATATTGGCCGTTTTGACAGTGCCGTAGCTACAAGGTTAGTCAATTCCACGTTTTTCTCTCTGGGGAAAGGGGAGAGCTGAGAAAGGCAATTCTCCTCCTTTCTTATCGTCAATCCAAGTTTTGGAGTAGCAAGATCTACTGTTGCCAAGCTCAACATCTTAGATGATGTGGCGCGCTTCATATTGAACATTCAATATATAAGACGACGTTCGCAACTTCGTTTCAGTCAATATCATTCAGATCAGCATCAGTCTTCAGCTCTCTCACAGTCCTCAAGTCCCATTTTTCCTACTTTCACCTCATTCACATCTCCCTAATCACCATTATGTCGTTCAAGACAGATAACAAGGAGCATCTCGAGCATCTCGAAGATAGCGGCTCCCCAGACTCCATTCAAGAGGTCAACATCGATGATCTCGACTCCATCGAGCAGACCAAGACTGGAAAGTTCTCTTGGCTTGTTTCCATCACGGCTGCCATTGGCGGAATGCTCTTTGGTTATGATACCGGTATCATCTCTGCCGTCCTTGTCTACATCGGCTCAGATCTTGGCAAGACTCTCACTTCTCAGGAGAAGGAACTTATTACTTCAGTCACTTCTGGTGGTGCTTTTATCGGAGCTATCTTTGCTGGAGCTACAGCCGATCGATATGGACGAAAGGTAGCCATCTATGTCGGTTGTGTTCTCTTCGTCATCGGAGCCATTATCCAGGCTGCTTCTTTCTCCGTTGCTCAGATGACCGTTGGTCGTGTCGTTGTCGGATTTGGTGTTGGCTCAGCAGCGATGATTGTGCCCTTGTACATCGCTGAGTGTTCTCCTTCAAAGTATCGAGGACGCATGATTGGTCTCGACAATATGAGCATTACAGGTGGTCAGCTTGTTTCCTACGGCGTGGGAGCTGCTTTTGCTCACGTCACTGGTGGTTGGCGATATATGGTCGGAGGCGGAGCTATTCCTGCCATCATCCTAGGATGTCTTCTTCCTTTCTGCCCCGAGTCTCCTCGTCAGCTCATCTACCATGGAAAGTCTGAGGAGGCCGCTGCGGTTATCCGCCGAATTTTCCCCAACGGTACCGAGCAGCAGGTTCAGGATAAGATCCGCCACTTGACTTATCACGTCAACGAGGCCAAGGCTCTTAACGCTGGCAAGTCTGGCTGGTGGGTGTTTAAGCAGCTTTACGTTGTTCCTGCCAACTTCCGCGCTCTCGTCTCTGCTTGTGGTCTCATGGCCATCTCTCAGCTCAGCGGCTTCAACTCTCTCATGTACTACTCGCCTCTTCTCTTCTCCCTTGTCGGATTCTCCAACCCAGTTGCTGTCGGTACCGTCATTGCTGGAACCAACTTCATCTTCACCTGGGTCAACCTCATGCTCGTTGATCGTGCTGGTCGCCGAAGAATTTTGCTCTGCACTGTTCCCTTCATGGGTCTCGCGCTCGTCATTGCTGCTGTCTGCTTCAAGTTTATCCCCATCAACCACGATCTGTCTCTCGCATCCGATGCCAAGATTGGGTGGTCGGCCATTGTCGTGCTTATCTCGATGGTCTTCTTTGTCGGATTCTACTCCTCGGGTATCGGAAACACCGCCTGGCTCTCAAGCGAGTTCTTCCCCATGGAAGTCCGTGCTATGGGAACCATGATGCTCACAATGACCTGCTGGGGCTCCAACATCATCGTCGCCTCCACTTTCCTTACCCAGATGGAGAACACTACTCCTTCAGGTGCTTTTGGCTTTTACGCTGCCATCTGCATTCTCGGCTGGGTCTGCATCTACTTCTGCTACCCCGAGGTCAAGGGAATGACATTGGAAGACATCAGAGAGATTTTCCAGCACGGTTTCGGTGTTCAGCGAGCACGCGAGATTCAGAAGGAGATGAAGTTGGCCAACAAATCGGCCAACTCTGATGACATCAACAAGGCTTAGTTAGACATTTGACTAAGAATGGGTGGAGTTTCTGGGAGGCGTTCGTTTTGGATATGGGTTCTGGATTATTAGCGCACGGTTATCTTCCTCGAATATGGACTTGGGTTGGGGTTATCGGCTTTCAGTTGTAGACGTTTCGATGTTCACTAGATCAAGACTACAATCTACACAATTATATGTTTTTCAACACTAAGATACTCAATATCTTTTCAGACGTTTGACCAATGCATGCTCTCCCTCTTTCGACTCGAGCTAAAGTAGTTTGACAACTTAACAGTGACAGAAGATCAGCAACTTGTCTGTCACCTAGGGATTGACAAGAAACTTAGTCTATATTTGCGATGCGAAGACTAGGTAAAGGATCTCCGTTAAACTAACTTGAAGTGTCTTAATCTTGGCAAAATAGCCACGTGCAGCGCAGGATGGAATGCATACCAAAGTCCAGTAATTAAAGAGTATATTCTATTCAGAAGTCTATGCCTATACAAAGTGAATGTTATGTTTATATAAAACATTGTTAAAAGGGAATCTTAACGCCAGAAGATCGGAGCTTCTGGAAAACACCCTCAGGGTCGTACTTCTTGCTAGCAGCACGGAGCTTGGTAAGGGCTTCCTCACCAACAGTTGCCAAGGGGTTTTGTGTCAGGTGGGCGTAGTTGATAAACTTCCACTCCCAGAAAGCGTCCATCTCCTTTGCCTTAGTCTCGATGTCGTCCATGTAGCCCTGGAGCAGAGGCATAGCGTCCTTCTCAGCTTGTTCGCCCTTGGCGGCCCAGGTAAGGAGGAACATAATTCCATCTCCTTCAGCAGTGTAATAGTCCAGACCCATGACGTTGCCGCCGTTGGCAACACCCTTATCGGCGATGGACTTGGTGATCGGCTGGAACATGCAAAGAGTATTGAGCTCGGACTTGTCACTGGGCATGAGAACCTCAAGATCCTCGTTGAGCTTATTGTACTTGTCGACGACATAAGTTAGGAGTTCAGCGTTGGGCTTGAAAGAGCTGGTGAACCAGATATTTCTGAAGTGAGGAGGCTGGCCAGAGCCAAGGTCTTTGGTAACTTTGCTCAGCCTCTCAGAAACAGTAGTATCAGCCTGAATGTCTGGGACGGCGTAGTAGGCGTCGAAAGCAGGAGGCTTGACCTCGCCCTTTGTGTTCTCGATAGCGGCGTTGAGGATGGTACCGCCGGCGATGGCGGGGAGGTAGGCCCAGTAGACGATGCTGCTCGAGTTCTCGTCCTTGGGAACGTTGGCGGTGAAATCAAGCAGGGCGTCGATCACGGCTGGGCCTGATTCCGGCTTGTAGAGGAGGTTACCTCCCCAGATGATGGGCTTCGATCGGTCGACAAATTCGATGGGGTACATGTCGATGCGGGTGATGAGGCCAAAGTTACCAGAGCCACCTTTCATTGCCTATGAAGAGTCAGTTTGTTACCTAAGATATGAGAATAGTATAGAACCTACCTGCCAAAGATCGGCGTTCTCGTTGGCATTGGCCTCGACAATGTCACCGTTGGCAAGAACCAACTGCCAACCAGCAACCGTATCACAAGCCATCCCCTATAGTCCGTGAGCTTTTGTCGATCAAGCGAAATACAAAGTCACTTACGTGAGATGCTGAATAGAATGAGTTGCCTCCACCTGTGACGAAACCACCAACACCTACTGTTCCAGCACGGCCACTATTATATGTCAGTTATGAACCTGCGTATAGTAGGGGACAAGCGGCACGTACCCAGCCACCGCAAGGCCGTATGGAATAAGAGTATCGTAAACATCTTGCCAGTGACCACCAGGTCCAATTGAGACAACATTCTTCTCCTCATCATATGTCGTACCATTGATGTAACCTTGGATTTATTAGCACAAACCGCTCCAACTGAGTCATGCCAAACTCTACTTACCAAAGTCAATGGTGATACCCTCATCAACCGAGTTGGACAGTGCAAAGTTACCATGGCCACCACCACGAATACCAAACTTGCACTGGTTCTCAGTGATAACCTTCATGATCTTTGAAACATCCTGGGCAGATGTAGGCAAGACCATGCAGTCTGGTTCCAAAGCGGCACTAACAGACCAGTACGAGTCTAAGCGATCCCCCCAGAGAGTTTGATCCCTAGTGACGACCTTGTCTCCGAGGCCAGCTTCACTTAGCAACGCGGCACACTTGGACTTGTTGTTAGTCATGATATTTGTGTTTAGAATGTAGAACGAGAACAAGGTGATAGTGGTGCAGATGCAGAGTGGTTGACCAACACCAAAGACGGGAAAGGAATACGTAAATAGTTCGTGTAAAAGGCACGTCAAAGCGTCGCGATCAACGACGAGGTTTCATGTAAAAGGGCATGCAAAACTTACGCATTGTTCAGAAGTCGACTTGAGAACCTCGACACCAACAGTGGCGTTCAGGATGGCTCTGGCGGCGAGATAATCGAGTTTCATTGTTGCAACCTTGTGATGTGATGATCTCGAAGCGGCAATGCCAAGTTAGAAAGTCAAAAGGATACCCTCGGTGTTAGTATTAAAGGGATATGAGAGAAGAGGGATGAGGAGATGAGGATGAGGTAAAGATCTACAAATCACAACAAGAGAGAGATCGTCCCTTATTTAACAAGACACTACTAGACTGGACGGTGAAAATTGTTCGTCTATTGCGGATACTCTACATCCGTCGCCGTATAATGCCGCCAAGAAGGCAAAGAGGAATAACTGGTCTGTGTAGACAAAGATAACAATACTATCCCCAATATTGACAGTGCTATCTTTCTGTCACCAGTAAGCATAAAAACACTCAGTGAACTGCCACCGCAAGGTCCCACTGAACTGGACGGCTACAGCTAGGGATAGAACGTCAAACTCGGAGAAGGGGACAGAATAGGAAACAATTGGATGGGTTAAACTTCTTTGCTCAAAGCACCTAGTCCTACCGGTGGTCTGGGCATTCGTGCAGCTCAGTTAGAGTAGCAGCGACAAGGCCTCGAAACTCAAAATGAGCTGCAGCTTTCCTGACTTGGACTCCAGATACAGATACACGTGGGAGCTGGGAACCCTCGAACTATTTGCCAAGTGCGTGTTTCGGCACAATTTCTTGCCGACGTTATCTTTTCATTCAGGTACTGCAACGAGAAGCCCAAAGTATCCTTGACAGAAAGTGATATTTGACATGTTGCAAAAGCCTCGGTTAGGATGAGAATGTGCCGATGGCATTATGCGGTTGGCTGTTAATCCCCGTCCAAGTTTGCTATGGGTAACCTTGATAGGAAAGGTGAGCAAGGTTGTGATGGCAAATGAGTTTTCGACAACCCCTGTCGACTCCATAGATGCGGTGCAGACTCAATTACAAGGTTGATGAAGATACCTTACAGGGGTTTGAAATACCGTAGATGTGGATATGCAGACAGCTTAAAAGTGCAGCGCATAAAGTGAGCAGTCGGTTGATGGAACGTCGTTACAGGACAAGACCCTTATTATAACTTTGACTCTATAATAGTTATATCAATGAATTCTCCTAGTTTAACCGGTTCATGCGTTGTTTATTTCCATCGTCTCATTCTCTGTCTGGGTCTGATCCGAAGACCGAGAGTGATGGCCCACATAGTGCTTGTTGATCATCAACTACATCCTTACCAGTAACTGATCTTCATCACCAACTCCACGTTGTTTCTCTACAAGGACCTTTTGATTCCGCGATGATTGTCCGAGGGGGAGGACTTAATTCCGTGGCCTTGTTAGGCGCCTTGACAGAAGCAAAAAAGAAAACCTTTTAATGACTCTTCAACATAAACGAGGCGGGCAGTCATATCAGGGGAGGCTACCGAGAGACGGGGAAATGATGTAAGAATAATAGTTGTTGATGCAGATACAGAGAGTAACAAAAAATCAGCATGGATGCGAAGAACCTTCTCTCCCCTGTCTGAATCGTCCGTCACATTGGCGGCAGCTAAGATGTTGATAGGCAGGGAAGGGTTACCCTGGGCCATATCGTACCTTTCGTTTGGGCCTCGAACCATCTCACCTGACCTGAGTTTTACGGACAAGACAATAACAAGATCTTATTGATAATAGTGTGTTGTATCCATTAAATAAGTGACGTAGCTGCCTGGAATCACACTAGAGAAGCGAGTGCCTGACTTGGAGAGTCCCCAGCTTTGAGGTCAAAAATCAGCTTATGGGTCATTGTTGGCGATCTACATCTACTGCTCCTGCATGAGTAATTTGCACACATGAACTACTGCAACCATCATACATTGCCAGGGACCTAGTCGACGAATCTACACTACCATACTCATGTCTTGAAAGAACCAGCGAAGGATCTGATACTCTGTACTGTAGGACTTGCCTCTTCTGCAACGCATAAACGGCCTCTCCGTCAAAGTCACATGTCCAAGCCCTTAAGACAAAGGAGATATAAACTCATTTAGCTTTCTTCCGAAAGCTCCGACACGACAAGCCAAACATCGGTTCATAACCGAACTAGTCGTCTTGGCAATTCTGGTGACTCCTGTAAAGATCTCTGTCTCCTAGCTCGCCCTGCGGCCCGAAACTCTTGCCATTTCGAGACTTGGGCTAGCACAGAATCGTTCATGCGCACTCATAAGAACATGGAATATCATGTTAAGTTAAGTTATCTTCTCCATTCTTTACTCTTGTACTGCAGGACTCGGACTGTCAGGACACCATACCACCTGCCCGGATCGGCAGCCATGCTCGGTTAGGGTTGCTCAGGCCCTTTTGGTGCGAGAAGAGCTGGGGTAAGAAAGGTATGTACTCGCAATAGTAAGGAATACGATCTTCTTCGGGTGGGACCCTGATAGACCGCTGATATTGTCTTGTCTTTTGGGGGAGTTGGTGTTCGTTTTGATCAAATACCCCTGTTCACATACACAGATCATCAAACAGAAACAACTCTTGTAGGAAAACTTGTTTAGCCTATCATCCATGATGTGGTGTATCAGTAGCGCCGGCAGTTAAGGAAGCCTAAAAGATGTATCAGTAGTATATAATCACCCCTGCATGCGTCCATCTTGTGTTCCATCTGAAGGATACGCTACTGGTTTGATGGAGAAGGATTTACAGCCGCAAGTTTAAGCCTCTCAAGTTGCATTTGAAGTAGCCTCCATCTCCTCCTTTCCACCCTCCTTCTTATTTCCTAAGCTTCCTTCTTGCCAACTTGATTTCGACACACACACATTCCTTTGATAACGAGACCTTCGACAAGATGACGACGATAGATGGAGTGATGGTACTCATACCACCACCGGAGGGATACGTGGTGGACTTTGACAACCCATTGAGACAGGGCGTGCCAGATGCTTATCTCGTTGCCGGCTTTGGGTTGGCGATCAGCTTCCTCTTCTTCATGCAGAGGATGTATGTCAAGATCTTTCTCACAGGAGGTTTACAGGTGGACGACTGTAAGTTCTTTTTTTTTTCGACTCATCATTTCTCGCTGGTTCTGTTGGTTCATCAGAGACTTACATCGATCGAGTTTGCGGGGAGTGCTCGGATGTTGTTGACGTGATGCGATCGGCACTGACGAAATGAGATGAAATGAAACAAGATGAAACGGAAAATGCTAATATGTTGAATAGATTTACTCATATTATCATATGTATGTGTATTCATCACCATCAAAAGTCGTTCATAATTTGGGCAACCGAAATGCTGCTGAGTAAATGCTGACTATGACACTTGCAGATACTTGCGGTCACAACAGTAGCACTATGTGTTCGTAAGTATCATCAATATCTCTGTAAGCTTCTGGTACTAACTATCTTACAGACATGTTTGCTTCAGGCGCTGGTGGTGCTCACGCTTGGGAAATCCCAATCACGACGTTTAACATATATCTCAGGGCAAGTTCACACCTAGCCTCAACTTCAATCTCGACAAAATTAACAGTCAACTAGGACGTCTATGTAGCCGCCATAATATACGTCCTCTGCGGATCCCTTGCTAAAATCGCCCTCCTCATCTTCTATCTCCGCCTCTCGCCGCAACGATGGTTCAAGATTGCCATTTACGCATCCATGTTCTTCATCAGCGGATACACGGTCGGTCTATTCTTCTCCGTCATGTTCGCTTGCCATCCTATCAACAAGAACTGGGACATCACAGTTGTGGGAGGTAGCTGCGTCAACCAACCAGCTTTGTACTTTGCTACGGCGGCAGTCAATATCGCTAGTGACATTATCCTTTTTATTCTGCCGTTGCCTATGGTATTTCAGCTTCAGCTTCCTGTGAAGCAAAAGATTGGTCTCATGGGAATCTTCACGATTGGGTCTTTGACAGTTATCACATCGATTGTGAGAATGTCACTTCTGCCAGGGATGTTGAAGAGCATGGACTTGACTTGGGTCATTGCATACCCAAGTATTTGGATGTAAGTATCCCACCTGGTGTATAGAGATATTATCTAACTGTAGTTACAGCATCGTCGAGTCAAACCTAATCATTACGTGCGCCACGATGCCCACACTCCGCAAGTTTTTCAAACACGTCGCTCCCAAACTCATCGGCGAGTCTCGATATGGCAGCAAAACAGGGCGATCCTCGAAATACGGAAAAGCAGACACCGCAGGTTCCAAGCCTTCAGTCCGCGCATTTGTGCCCTCTTCCCAAGGCCGACGAAAGCGAACGAACTACTCACAATTCGACGAAGAGAGCGGCCCGCCTGCCGAGGATTTTGCTCTGGGACCTATCAAGGGCGTGGGACATAACGCGAGTACGAGTGTAGGAAACGTGGACGATGCACAAACAGCAGGATGGGTGGACTCGGATTCAGAAAAGGGCATCGTTGGTGGGACGATTAAACCAGCGATTGTGCAGACCAAGACGGTGACGGTGCAGTACGAGCATTCACTATGATACGACACTCAACAATGCGGTAGGATAATTATGGGAGTTATGGATAATGGTAATGGAGGAGGTTTGTTTGTATAACATAATACGGTCTTTGCGATTCTAGATACCACCAAGCAACAATTTCTTTTGTATTTAATAGTTCCATGATACAGGCATCATGTTGAATATCAAAGTTTCAAATACATTATGTCAAAAACGTGTTTGTGCTTATATGGATGTCTCGGTCCCATTTTGTAACATTAGGAGTTAAAGTCTGTCATAACTTCTCTCAACATCCTATCAACCAAAAAGGTTTCAGGATTTGTACCGTATTTGATACTGATCTAATCGCTAAAGATCTGATAACTCAGAAGGATTGCTAGTGATGAATTAGTGAGTGGTTGGTGTGTTACAAATTAGTTTTGACAGGTAACGTAGAGCTAATAAGAAATCTAAGCGATAGTGCGATTGATTACTTAAAGCCACCATCATTTACTGTAGTTAGCCTGTACTAGGACTTGTACAGTAGAAGCATAGGTTGGGTTAGGTACTTGATTGATTGACAACGGAGGTTATTCTCTTCACTTCTACATCACAACTACTTTGCTTCACTTCGCTTTTCAACCATCATATTTCATATCGTACAGCCTCAAACTCAATCTTCCCCAACTGCGAGGCATCAAAAAGTAAATCAAGCTAGATCTCGATCGTGACTGAGTGTCATTTGCAAGGATCCGCAATCAAGTCAAAGCACCAACTGAACTTTCTGTCGCGACAGGGCTCAAGGACAGGGACAGGGACAGGAACAGGTCGAACTGCAGATCTGATCAGCATCATCAGGTCACATCATTTCATCAATTGGGTTTGGAGTTTTGATCGATTAGAGAGATTTACAAAACCTGAGCCTCGGGTCTGAAAATTGAGTCCTCAGTTAGTCAAAATGTACTCCGTACAGCCGCTCAAGTTAATTGCCAATGTTACAATAGACTACTCACCCCTGAAGAGAACTAATTAGAGACCTTCCTCTTTGAAAGACGCCGTCGCTAGGTGATCGACAGCCGTACAACCGGTACGGTTCGGTCCTAAACTGTCAGTCTTCCGACGTAAAACAACCTCTTAGCGTAGATAATCAAGACGGTGCTTGTCAGGGACATTTTTCCATTTGTGGCGGTCTCGAAAGAATCTAAATCTCCTTCTAGATCAGGACAGGGTTAATTACGTACAGAGACAATGGCAGAGTCACGGGCGGCTGGCAGGGGAAGATCTTAATGTTACACCGGATGCAGATCTTGGCATTCAGTCAGGGTCAGGGTCAAGGATCTTTTGGTCACGTATGGACATGTTCCGAGGACAAACTGACATGCTTGTACAGACTATCAGTGACCCTGACCCGCAACTGAATGGAGCCGAAGATGGTTTCGGTACAAAAAGTAACCGATATTTTGTTAGATGAGGCGAGATCTCATAACCGAACTTGAATAAAGTAGATACTTTATTATCCTATAGAAAGTTAGAACTTCACAGAGCCATTTTAACCAATAGCAGCTCAAAGTAACTAGAACAACTCATTATCATTCACTCAGGGTATGTATCACTATCGCTACCAACTCAACGCTCGTCTAAGCCCAAGCCTCCTTGATCATATCAGCCGCCTTCTCGCCAATACCGTAAGCAGGCATTTGTGTATGCCCGTTGTTAACAGTGGGCATAATAGAGCAATCGACAACCCTCAACCCCTTGACACCGTAAACTTGTAGCTTCTCGTCTACAACAGCCTTAGGGTTGTCCTTCTTGCCAGCAGCGCAAGTTCCGCTGGCGTGGTAGCACGTTGTGGCGTTGTCCTTGACGTACTCCTTCCAGTCCTCGCGCGTCTTGTACTTGTGGTGCACAAGGTCAGAAGGCCAAGAGCCCTTGACGATGTCCTTTGTGCCAGCACCTTCGGTGATGATCTCGTTGCCGTACGCGCAAGCCTCGGCAAGAACCTCGAGGTCCAGAGGGTCGGAGAGGTAGTTGCAGTCAACAACGGGGATGGCTGTAGCATCGGTGTTGCGGAGAGTCACGGTACCGCGGGACTTGGGGGCGAAGAGCTCTGCGATCATGCTGAAAGCGTGCTTGCCGTTGATGGGGAACTGGTCAAACTGCTTGGGGCCGCCATAGCATTCCGTAGTGAAGAACTCGATTTGGGGCTGCTTGGGTGTCAGGCCCATAGGGTCACGACCTTCCTTTCGAGGAGCGGAGTTCCAAATCTCAGAGTCCTTGAGGCGCTCATCGATTCGGGCATAGGCAAAGATACCAAAGGGGAACACGGTCATGGGACCCTTCTTCTCCTCTTTCCACTGGGTGAGAGCCTTCGTCAGGGCATCACCGTGGTAGAGAAGGGAGTCGGTCGTGAGGCCCTCCTTTTCAGTCTCGTAGAACATGAAGACGATCAAGTGGTCTTGAAGGTTTTTTCCAACACCTGGGAGGTCAACAAGCGTAGTAATACCGTGTTTCTCGAGCTCATCCTTTGCGCCAATACCTGATCGGTTGAGGATGTTGGGCGAACAGTAAGCTCCTCCACTGATGATGACCTCCTTAGCAGCCTTGAGCTCGATGACGGTACCGTCAGGCTTGACGGCTCGGACACCAGTTGCCTTGAGGTCGCCCTGGGCGTCCTTATCGAAGATAACCTTGTCAACATGAGTCTCAACCATAAGATGTAGGTTGTTCCTGGGCTTTTGCTTGGTGATAAAGTCTGCGCTTGTAGTACGGAGACCCTGGTGGACTGTTCTAACTGAGTGGCCGCATCCGTGGGGGTTCTCTCCTGTAGCGAACATGTCGTGGTCCATGGGGAGGCCTTTTGATACCATGGACTCTGCGATCATGTTAGAAATAGGGGCCAGGTCATGAGGTTCGGTGTGAACGTGTCCTTCATAACCGTGAGATCCCTTGGTCTCGTTGAACCAGTCTTTTGTGTGGAAGTGCTCAGCCTACACGTATCACAATCAGTCTCATTTGTGATGAAGTGAAGGGTAACAAAGCAATATTTTCAACTTTGAAGGCACATAATGCTGGTTCGTATGGTACATACCTTGGCCATATACTTAAACATGTCCTCGCCGCTCCAGCCGGGAAGGTTCCAGTCATCATAATCTTGTTTCTATAGAACATCAGTATAATGAGCACATGGATACATAATCTTAAACCTACCATTCCCTTGACCATCAAAGTACCGTTGCATCCTGAAGAACCTCCGAGGAACTTGCCTCGACTGAGCTTCACTTGACGGCCGTTGACGCCAGGACCTTGTGTAGAGACGACATTCCAATCAGTCTCTTTATCAAAGTTCTGAGACCATCTGCCGAAGGGTCAGTCATTTGAAGTTTCTTAGCAGGCCGCAAAGGATTCTTTCGGTACTTACCCTCCAACCATATGGACGTTTTCGAGATGTTCATTATGTTGACCGGCCTCGATGACAAGGACCTTCACATTGGGATCTTCAGCAAGACGTGCAGCGACGACACATCCGGATGTTCCGCCACTGTGGTAAAAGGAGTCAGTAAATTGTTGGTCGTCATGTACATCACAATTGTTGGATGATTTGGTTTAGAACCAAGCTTACCCGCAGACGATAAAGTCATATGTCGTTTCCGGAACAGCCATATTGTCTGTTTGTATGTACGAGATCGTTTACTGGGATATGAGTGTCTAATGTAAGGAGGAGGAGGAGGGGTATGAGGGAATAGGCAGATTCAAGCCACGTTGAAAGGCGTCTGTATTTCTCTTATATGCGATAGCCTCAGTCAGTCCCACTGCACACTACTGTACCACAACACTGTCACTGAGAAACGAGAGTGGTGCCATCCAGGAACCATGTCCTTGTCCAGTCTCGTCTTGCCTATTGAGGGGAAGTTTCATGGATTCGTAAAAGGGAAAGGGACTCGCAAGGAGTGTAGTAGAGCTATGCACGAGCGATCCATCATACCAGACCGAATAAAGTCGCTTCTTGTGCTTTCTTATTCCCTTGGCCCTGGACTATAACCTGGTCGGGTTCCGGGTTTTTGACAAGGACCCTGAAAGAGAAGTCTCAGTCTGAGTCGAACCAACAAGATACCAACGAGTGCACGCAAGCCTTCCCTGCACATGCATGTGCATATGCACTCGTTACAAGGCCGGTTTTGCCGCAAGGATAGTAGTACAGTACATACAGTAACCTAGGACAAGAGCCAACAACAAGGCAACCATATATTCACTAATCATTCATTTGTCCCCCACTAAACTTGACTAAACTTAGCTGAAGATTATCCAAACGGATCCTCCCACCTCGGAAACCCTCAACGTTTCTCCCTAGAGGACCAATCGGGGAGGGCCCTCGACTGATTCATTCTGATCAACAACGTTGCATTGCGGGACAAAGCAAGCATAAACCCGCCGCCAAACCCGGACCGGAGAGACAAATTACCTTCAGGCGAGGGGGATTCGTCAATCCAATCCCCTTTTACGATGCATAACCGGATCCTTGGCTACAGGGTTGATGCTTTGAGGAGCTCCATCAAGATACATATATGTGTGTTGGTTCTGCATCATCGGCATCGGCAATTGGGGGGAGGTGCCATGCAGCAATACAAGTGTCTCAGCTTTGACCCAAGATGTGCTTTTTTGGAAGGTCAAGAAGAAGAAAGAGAAGAAGACAAAAAAAAACAAAAAAAAAAACACCGAAGACGTTGCAATACAGTACGTAACTTGTCTTAGTGACCTTAGCTTGAAGATCTACGCGTCTAGCGAGTTGAAAGGCTGAGTTTAGTTCCAAATTCTCCAGGCCCTCCTTTCAGTGGATCCTAAAGCACGTCCTGAAATTGGCTTCTTTATTCGTTGTTGCGGGTCCGAGTACCTTCTTGGCATTATCATTCCTTCTCCTGTGCCTGTCAGAACGGGTTTAAACTCTTATTGTTATGGCCTTGCGGATCAGTACTAGAAACAATCTAAAGATGGCCGCTTTGGACTTGATCCTCCCCCTAATTATCTCCAGACGACGTTGATCTTTGGTCGGGGGTCTCGAGTAATGCCACTGACTGATAGACTTGTGGCTTGAAGGAACCGAGGGACTAAGAGTGTTGTGTTATAATCCTAGTCCTTTTTTTTTTCTTCTCTTACAAGGAAGCAACCAACAGTGTGGATCTGCATATGCATCGACAGGGTTCCTGTTGAAGAAGGATCCGAAGGATGAAGCGAGGAACTTCGAAACACCCGCGGACGTGAGGAAGAAATGATTCGAGTTTGGATTGCGAATTGTTTAGAGAGAATCAAGGATCCAGGATCAAAGGAGTTACAGTAGGAGTGCTCAAGTGTAACGCAACAAGTCTGGGGTATGCAATGTATCTGCAGTCAATAATTCTCTAATTCTCCTGCAGAGTCAACATCCGTGTATGTAATTTTTCTTGAATATGATAATCCAATACACCAATAATAAGCGTCAAAGCCATGCACTCGGGGTTACCAGTCATTTCAGATCCACCAGATCTCCAGTTTATCTTCACAGGGTAGTGCCCCGGCGGCAAAGAGGAAAGCCAAGCCCCAAGTGACCAAGGACTTTTAGACCAGGCAAAGAGCTGCAAGACAAAGCCGCAGGGAAGAAGAAGGCAACACCGGACAAGGCCACGAGATGGTCAATGCCTCTTTGAAACTCGGCAAAAAGGGGGATCCTACAGTATCCTAAACTAGACGGCACGTCGTAAAGTGGCTAATCCAGGTACCGGTGCAGTAGCTTCGCTGTCAAGCTAGATAGACATGCTTCTCTGGTTCATAACATGGGCTATGCCTGCTATTCCCTAGGAGCTGTTGGTCATTATATTTCCCGACTCACATGAAAGTGGCTGACATCTGCCGTATCACTTACATTAACCAACTCCATCCTGCACTCTTGTCTCTATCAATCCTTACCTTGACATTCCTTTCAGCGACACCCAACAGCCAACATGCCCGCCTCTCCCTTTCAGACAGAAGCTTGGATAGAATATGGTCTCGGGACGTTAGTTTTGCTTCTACGATATTTTGCGAGATGGAAAACAGTTGGCTTTAAGGGATATCAAGGCGATGATTACTTTGCTCTTGTTTCGTTAATATTCTGGACGGTATGTTTTATCTCTTCATAACTCCCGTTCTACATGGACTTGGTTTACTAACTTGCACAGGCCGAATTGGTCATGCTAGAACTCATCGGTACGACTTATTCAACAATCTGTCTGTTGGTTCGCACAATTAACTAATCCCTACAAACAGGTCAATCTGGCACCAACATTGGCGTTACCGACGAGATGGGGGCCAACATGTCAGCCGCAGAAATCGCCAAGCGACAATTCGGCTCCAAGTGTCTCCTGGCAGGATGGAACTTTTATGTCACTCTCATCTTTTGCTTGAAGGGGGTGATGCTTTGCTTGTACAGCCGCATGACGTACGTCTGCACAACTTGGTTCTCTGTTTTCTTCAGCATTTACTGACACAATTCAATTATAGACTTGGCCTTTGGCAGAGAAAGATTGTTATCTGGACACAGGTCGGAACAGTTATTGCTTATCTCAGTGTCATGGCTGCTATTTGGGGTCATTGTACTCCCGTTCATAAGAACTGGCAAATCTACCCTAATCCAGGTGGTGAGTTTCCTCCTGACTGTTAACTCCTTCATGTCTAACTTCATATCAGACGCTTGCACACTCGCTGTTGCTAATTATCTTACCCTGGTCGTGTTCAATGTTGTGTAAGTTATCAACTACCCCTCGCTACGTCGTCTCTACTCTGGCTAACAAAGACTCAGCACCGATATCTTTATTGTCTCTATTCCCGTACCTCTATTATGGGCAGTCAAGCTCAGCATCAAGCGAAAGATGCTGATTGGCGTTCTCCTTTGTTCTGGTATTTTTATCATTGTCGCAACACTGCTCCGTTGCATCTTTTCGCTACAGTAAGAATCCCAGCTTCCCAAACCTCTTGCTCCCCATCTAACGCATTCATAGGGACATCCAAGGTATCAACACATCGACCATCTGGGCCATCCGAGAAACCTTTGTCGCCATTATCGCCGTAAACGCCGCCGCTATAAAACCCCTCTTCTCTGCCTCCAAATGGCTCGTCTCAAGCAAAGGCAGCAGCCGCGATAAAGGAAACAGCAGTTACATCCACAAGCACGGCCACGCGCTGGCTACGATCGGAGGCTCTGGGATCTCAGGAGGCATGTCAGCGAGCCGACACGGGAAGCAAAAGTACATGACGCAGCTGGACGATAACTCAAGCGAGGAGCATATTGTTGGCAAGCCCGAGTACGTGAGCTACAGCAAGAACGAAGTTCGAGCAGGAAGCACGACAAGTGGACAAAGCGAAAACCAGGATGGTATCATGGTTACTCGAACGTACGAGGTTACACCTGGAAAGTCTACTTTGGACGTGTAGGGGTTGATTGAGTATCAATTACTTGGGTCATGGAGTTATGTCAAATTGAAGATACCAGGAAATAAGTTCACAAAAGAGCACTCACGCAATTAGCATATACGGAATTAATGTAATGGGACAGAACTTGAGTACAGCATTGGAATCCATGCTGCATCAAATCAAATTATAATTCTTCACTTCCTCGATCATCTTCACCTTTCATTCTCTAGTCTCTCCAGTGACAGCTCTACTTCACTCTTCAGTATCAAATCTCCGCAGTCATCAGCCACCAAATTTACCCTGAAAATTAGGCATTCTGGGCCTGAATCTAAGAGTAGTCCATAAGGCGTAGGCAGTGGAGGTCTTCTGTAGTTGGTCTTGAGTTAGATCTTGCCGGACTTGTCTCGGCAGTCATTACTTTAGCTTGGCGCACAGTTGACAAGGCGTTAGCCTAGTGATAGTTCCAACAGTTATTAGCTGCTTATTATCTGTAGAGCTAACTAATTTGCGTTTCGTTGAATGTTTTAGTCACAATAAGGAGGTCTGTCTCAGGTTGTTAACCCGCTCCAACTATCGTTACTCCTAGTCTAATTACCCCCTCCTCTAACTGAATCATTCTTTCTTTTTTGCCGCGACAAGCCTGGCTGGAGATCTTTTTCTTTATTCAATGCAACATGATTCGGGAATAACTTGGCATTCTCAACCGTTCTAGCGTAAACTCTCTTGTTGCCCTTGCTGCGAAATCAACCGCCAGGGCATACTAGTTCAGCATGGCGGGGAAATAGAGAGATCCTTTTACCACAAATCACTTGTGACACAGCAGGGTTGCCCCCTGTCAAACAACAAACCTCCTGATATCCTAGCCACCGCATATTCATTCTTTTCCTTTTGCCCGGAGGACTGGTACTCGGTACTGTACCATATATCCCATCATATTCGAGATTTCTGATCATTGTGAAAAAGCAAACATATAAGACATGCAGAAGGAAAAGCGCACCTATCAGTGGAGTGAGATCTTCGCCATCCCCACGTGCTGCTCAATGGAGACTCAAGCCAAGATGATTTGCATCCCCTATCTGGGCTGGTGCTGCTAGTCAAAGTGCCTGTGTACTCGCTTCATGAATTGAAAATGATGTTCCAAGACTGGCTCGAGTCAGTTTGCCGGATGATATAGTCATGTGTATATGAGCGCATACTTGGCCACCGACAATGCTTCATTCACGAGTCGTAAAGAGAGGCTGTCACGCTAATCAACGTGAAAAACTACGTGACGATCGGTATCTATGGCTGCGACTATCTGCCCCGGATAGATGTCCGTGAAATCAGCCTCGATATCTGGAGGTGTAATCTTGCATCAAATGGACCTTCGGCAAGACGGCAAGAACTATCCCTGACGAATCTTCCTTGCCTCATCGTCTTGCATCACTTTGTCCCTGGCTAGCTTGGGTTGCTGAGAGAAGCATGCCACCCTATGTCACTTAGTCAGTAGCACCGTAGGCCAGGGTTGTTTGCTCCTGAGAAGAAGCTAGGACGTCAAGGAATACGAGAGATTAGATCGTTGGTATTGCATGCTCCCGTAGTCTCTAAATTCATGTTGTGTGGTTGTCTCGGAGCCAGGACAACAAGCTCCGACATCCTCGTGCACTTCCAAAGCTCACTTATGCTGCCTTCACACAAGATTTTATACATTGAACAATAATCGAGTGCAAAACCACCACTACCTAAGTTTAAATGAACAGAAATTTATTAGTGAACGTGTTTCCCCTCCTAACCCTCAGTTGTTGGCGTAGAGGGTATAAGTGTTCAGTTAGCCCATACTCCATCCACCAAACGTTCCAACAGAATCATTCCATAACGACAACACCCAGTAGAATTCACCACTTCATTTTCCTCTTTCAGTTCCTTCCTGCCTACTCGGTACCACTGAACCAACTTTGGATATAAGGCCAATATGTGTAGTGCACGTAGACATCAACGGCGACAACGACCATCAAGCCTGCCTTGGCGTATCGCTTGTTCTGAGGAGAGAGATTGTTCCATTTTCTCAGGATGGAGTTCGTAGTGCTGCTGCTGGCAACAGCGTTTTGCTTGGACGAGGTGGTTGAGATGAACCTGCCAGCACCCTGGAGGGCAGTGGTGGAGAAGCGGGTGGTGATAGTGGGCAACATGGTGTTTTTGAGGCTGAGTCTATGGTAGAGATGCTTTATAATGTAATTGATTGTTCTTTTGTTGAATCTTGTATTTTTCCAGTCCTAATCGAGTTACAGACAGTCTATATATATGTATCCTTGAATAACTTGTCCCTTACACTTAAGCCGTTATGCTTAACTGTTAAGCCTAACGCCTCGCTCTTAAACATAATCAACATTACTCCAGCATTACACATGATCTCATCAATCGCCCGGCCGTTTCGGTCGATTAATTGTCAACGGCTTGAATGGCTTTCTTAATCGATCCATCGATGGTGCCGGTCCAAGGCCGACTGGTCGCCTTACACCACCATTCGGCTTGACCGACATAAATGTCGTTGCGTGGAGATTCGAGGCAGGTTTGTTAGGCATCTCTTCTTCAGCTATTTTGTTCTCCTCCTCAGGCTCCTTTCTTGATGGAGGTCGTGGTGGCGAGCTAGAGAAGCAGGAGTACGGTTTTTGAGGACCACCATCATTTACCTTGGGCACGTTAGGCTTCGCCAGCGGTCGTGCGGACGGCAGCTTATGCTTCGCCAACTCTGGGTCAATCGCAGGTGTTCGCTGTTCGGATATAGAAGGTAACCTGGCTGACATGCTGTTCTGTCGCGACAAGGCGGATTGATGCCGAGCCTGCGCAAAAGACATACCCTGTTGCTGCAGTTGAGGTTGAGGGCCCGGAGGAGGCTTAGGTGCGTTTGGTCCTTGATTCAGCCAACCAAGCATACTTTTCTGACCGACGCCTCGTTTGGTTGACCCCTTCTTCGGTCCTGGCTTCGAACTAGCTGATTGCGCAGCAGTCGCTGCTGCGGCATCAAGAGCAACTCTGTGAGCTCCAGCGGTTGTGAAACCTGGCAACGCAGCAACAGTGAAATCAGATGACTGCTCCATGGTTGTAGCATACTCCCTCTGCCAGGGAAGTTCATCTGACTCGTTGTAAGAGGTGGTAGGATGCGCTACACGCTGCCGCTTCGGTGCGCGGGAGTAATGTCGACCGGATTCTTCGTCATACTTGTCGACGTTTTTTGGGTCGATTGGATCAATGGGGAATCCATCATCCTCCACAGAGAACATAGGCGGGAGCTTTCCAAAGACTGTCTTCTCAGATGGAGCATCTCTGCCGAGAATTTTGGCGACACCTTCCACGACTGCTCGATCGAACGAGGGGCCCTTTTTGGCGAAGACTTTTGACGCAAACGGTGCGACGAACGGTGAAAGCTCGACTTTGCTACTCATGCCTTGAGAACCATAGAGGGGGCAGCTCAGGTACAACAGTGCTTGTGCTCGTGTCATTGCCACGTACAAAAGGCGTCGCTCCTCATCTATGTCTTCGGATCTCGAATGGGGTATTGATCCAGTGTATACTGATGGCACAAAGACAACGGGCCACTCCAGTCCCTTCGCCGCGTGAATTGTCGATATTGTGATCAGAGATTTCTGGTCTTTCGTATCGCCCTTGTTCTGTGCGTCCGAGGCCAGTGACACGTTTGCTAGGAAACGACCCAGCATATCATCATCCTTCACCTGGTCTAGGTTCTCAATTTCGGGCAATGCATCTTCATCGGGTGCGCCAAAGTCTTTCATGAAATCGCTGACCAAATTGATAAATTCCTGGACGTTGGCCCATCGCTGTTCATGCTCTTCAGTGTATTCTTCTTCCAAATATTTCTTGAAATCGAGGTGCGTTAATAATTGCTCTATCAGATTGACCAGGGTAACCGGACTGCTCTGACTGATCTGGCTGGCTTGTTTTTGTAAGCTCGTAATAGTTCGGATGAGTTCTGTATTGAGCTTTTGTTCCATTTTAGGCCTGATATTGGCTTTCGCTTTGCGATCACCTCTGCAATGTTTCAGAATCAAGGTCCAGAGGCTCATATTGGACTGCTCTGCCTCTTCAATCAGCGACTTGATTGTGGCCTCTCCAATACCACGTCGGGGTACGTTGATGATCCTGGCTAGTGCGTCGTTATTATCGGGCTGGCTGACCACTCGAAGGTAGTCAATCAACACCTTGATCTCCTTGCGTTCGTAGAATTTGTGTCCTCCAATCATTCGGTACGCGACACCAGCCTTTCCTAAAGCCGATTCAATGTGCCGGGAAAGGGCGGCAGATCTCAAAAGAATTGCGACATCTTCAAACTTGAGCATGTCTCCAAACATCATGACTGCTCGCTTAATCTCTGAAACAATCCATTCGCCTTCAGCAGACGAGCTTTTCAACGTTCTGAGAACCGGCCGCGCTCCCTTAGTATGGACCGGCAGCAGAACCTTTTTGTATCGCTTCTTGTCTTGCTGAATGACAGTAAGTGATACATCGAGGATAGACTGTGAGGATCGGTAATTTTCTTCCAATGAGATCTCGTCTGTATTAGGGTACTCTCGCAGTAAGCGGAAAAGGTTCTTGACCTCGGCTGAGCGCCAGCCATAGATACTCTGATCAGGGTCTCCAACGATCGTTATTCGTTGTTTCGCTTGGGCGAAGAGTTTCATGAGTTCATATTGGATGCCGTTGGTGTCTTGATACTCATCGATAAGAACAGTCTGAACGTTAGAGACGCAAGCCGGGTGATCTCGAAGCAATTCGACGCATTTTACCAGAAGATCATCATAGTCCAGTAAATTTGATCGCTTGAGCTGAGCCTGGTATTCCTGATAACATGTTCTGAGTGCCGGGTTCTCTTTTTTGCCCTTCTGCGTCGAAGGAGGCACCATAGCATTTGGTCCTTTGGCTTTCTCCTTGCTGATCCATGATTTTGCGTGTTGTGGTTCAATAGTGAGTTCCAGCCTTTTGCAAATTCTCTGGATGATTGCCCTGGAGTCTCCATCGTCTGCGATACCGAATTTCGAGTCCAACCCAATCCTGTTTCCGTA
Organism: Fusarium chlamydosporum; assembly: GCA_014898915.1. Classification (NCBI taxonomy): domain Eukaryota; kingdom Fungi; phylum Ascomycota; class Sordariomycetes; order Hypocreales; family Nectriaceae; genus Fusarium; species Fusarium chlamydosporum. The sequence goes on along the minus strand of JAAVUD010000258.1, from coordinate 69,958 downwards.
TATGGATAGATATCTTCGAGCAATCGAGTGAAACGTTCCAAGCACAATCTTCTTTTCACATTCCTCGCCTAATGTCTTCCCAATTCGCTCCTTCATTTCTCGAGCGGCTTTGACGGTAAAGGTTGCGACGATCACATCGGAAGGACGATAGCCAACTCGTTGAATAAGCCATACTACACGCGATGTGAGGGTGTGAGTTTTGCCACTTCCAGGACCAGCGAGAATTGCAACTGTCGATGCATTTGAGGTAACAGCGCGGCGTTGCGCCTCGTTCAGCGATTGAAGGATCGCATCGGGTGTAGTTGAGGACATGCTGAGTACGTGGATAAAACCACGGGATGCTGCCGAACTATCGGGGAGAAGGGTATCATCGAAATACACAAGCCCATACGAGATTGCTCGAATGGGACTGCGTATAGTTTAAAATAATGTCGCCTACTGTTCACTATCGCTTCTAATAGAGGGGCTTGCGCGTTGATGGGATGGCCACCGGGGTCTCGCGACGCGACAGGAATTTCGCGATGTCACGTGATTAGATGGATCAAGGATTATAGGGTAGCCGACTCGACAAATTTCTTCACAATTTCTACCACTACTATCTACCTAGGTATAAATCAACCATGCCCTTTATTCAGTTTGGTAAATTATTCCTAGAAGCAAACGGGAGTAATACAGAACTAAAGTAGGGGTAACAAAAAGGTAATCGATCATATCATTGCGGCATCTATTAATTGCTCGTTATGATATACTATCCACCCAGCTGCCATCATCGAATAGTCACAAAATGTTTCCATCTGATGTATCGTGCTGACTGCATTCTATTTTCACATCACTACAATCACATCACAGACACGCTAAAGATTATCGTCACTATCACTATCATGGTATTCTGCATCAGTCACCACAGTTGACTACAAAAGTTCTCTGCGACTGTGATATCTCACTCTGGTAAGTGATCGTCAAGTTAGCCTTAGGTACGGTGGAAGAGTTTGTCATGAGTAACTGAACAAGAACCAGCATGTTGCCTCTTCTTTGTTCATACCAACATCGACTCACATCAATTTATTGCTAGAGGAATCGGTAGACAGGCCCTGATTCTTCTCTGCTATTGAAGGCGGTACTCATCAATGTGGATCTGTAATCTGGTCTCACTTACACGCCGGCTTACGCAAATCAAAATCCTCACCGCATCGAAATATGTTTTATCTCTGTAACATGTCCCAATGCGTCTATTGTATTGGGATTGTCACGTCCCCAGTGAACATGCACCAACCATATCACCAAAGTCACTCACCAAGGGTGGCATGAAGCTATAGTCGTGCGATAGTAGTGCGACTTTACGCAACAGGCGCTGTGACAAGCCATTCTATTCGAGGGGATTTATAACGGCATCGCTCTAGCAATGCCTAACAACCGGATGTCACACGAAGACGAACACCTCATTCGAAGACTTTAGTACATCACATGATGAGAAGCCGAGTGGGAATATCCCACATGGTCCAGGGCCCGACAGGATGGACGATGCAGGCAACACACACAATTGGGCCTCAAAGTGACCCTAGCGACGTCGCCTATGCCGTTAGTCGAGTGATAGACCAGTGATTTTCACCTATCACTGGTCGGTAACAATGTGCAAATTCAGGAACGTGAAGTTGGACAACCCCTCTTGGTGATGATGAAGACAAGACCCCAACTAGCATGGATCGCCCCGCCCCGCTCGGAACCCTTTAATGCCAGAAACGACAACCAAAGAGAAACTTTTAAACTATGTACGTAGCAAAGCGAGAAGAAAAAAAACACTGCAGTGTTCAGTATCCCGGCATATTGGAATCTAGAGCCAATTAGAGACTGATATATGTGGATATCGGTGGTTGGTGGGTGGCAGCTCAAAGCCAATCAACCTCTAGCACACTATATCGTCCAGCGGTTAACCATCCAATCACGTCTTGTAGATGGCCTCGTCACACTTCGACCCTCACATATCGCCTGCAACCACTGTTGCCATCGCCAAGGGTATTGAGCTATTCTCGGGCGCCTCCTCATGCATGTATCTGCGATTCGACCACTGCCAGAGCACTGGAGTAGTCCCTCCAGCGACTCAGCGTCCAGCTTTGCATGGCTCAGCGGCTAACGCATGGTGATGGTCGATCATGACCCAGCCCGCTATATACCTCGTTGAGACCGCAAGTTCCCTCTTCCGTGCATGATGTTCTTCTCCTAGTGTTTCGTCCCGTCAAGTTCAGGAGGTCACATCGCACAAGCTGGATCCTCCATAAAGAATAAGTGTCTCGCCTTCGGCCTCGTTTCCCACGATGGTTCTTGAAGGTGCTCGCTTCTCACTCTTGTCCGGCCTGCTACTACTACATCTGTCACTCTTTACGACTGCTCAGCCTGAACCTCTTCTATCCTCGGTGCTCGAAGCCCGGGACACAGACAAGCCCATACCAGGAGGACCTGTAGACACAACCTATCTGCCCGCTCAGATCGGTGGTATAATAGGAGCATACGCTGTATCATTGGTGCTGGTCGCCATAACATTGCTTGCTCTATCCAAGAAGCGTCGCGAACATATATCGGCTGGAATCGACGAAGCCGACTTTGCTGTCCGCAAAGACATTGTCAGCCCAGACTTTCCACCAGAAGCGCCCACGTCTTTGAACATCATCACAGACAGTTCATTCATCAAGTCAGGCTTTCCGGATCTCCACGACGGTGTTAGCCCATACATCCACCCATCGCCAAACTCGAGCATCGGAGCACCAGGAACAAACCCTTTCGTGGACCCTCGTGTCGTCGCAGTAGACAGAGTCATGGCTCAATCTCAGCTTGAAGATATGTACAAGCATGTACTGGAGCACGAGGATGCAAAGAAGCGAGGAGTTGTTTACGAAGTGCCTCTTCCCCCTACTGCTCACCACCAACCTCGACCTTCAGCCTCTGGATCGGCCCTGTCTCTGAAGTCCTCGGTATCATCGCCTTCAAAGAAGGAGAGAAGCAAGCCAGCAACACTCAACCTTTCAGCCTCTCGTGAAGAAAAGACTCAGTCAAGGACCTCTTCGTTTTTCTCGGCACTCCGATCTCCCAAGAAGAAGGCCATGAAGGGCATGAGCATCTCGTCACCACTCATGACCCCTCAGACTGGCGAATTCCCTCGTCAGGAATACCAGGAGATGAACGCGATTCCTCCACGACACTACGCCCCAGCCGCTCCACCTCCGGTCCCTACTAACCAGGCTCCATACGGCTCCCCGACTGTCCCGGCCAAGACCCACGTGGCGCTTCCAACCCCGGATATCTCGCCCGAGAGTGTTTTGAGTATCGATGAGCGCATCGGAAACCAACTGCCTCCTCCTGGTCACCAACGGCATGTATCTTATGCGCCTTCGGAGCGTGATCCTGAGTCAGCCACTTCGGAGCACTCGCAGGTGCCACTTGTCGGTTTGCCATCATCTCCCAAGCCGGGCGCTCGATTCCCATCTCTACCTGCGTCACCCAAGCCTGGCCAGACTTTCCAACGTACCAACGCACCCTCAGCTGTCCGCACTGGTGGTTCTCTGCCCTTGCGTGCCTACGAGCCAGCGCTGGCCTCACCCAACACCATTGCTCAGACTACCAAGCAGACGGTGTTCGAGAGGAAGGGTCCCTTATCGCCGAGCGGAGCAATGACTCCTCACACAGCTGGTGCAGTGCCATACTCGCCCTACCAACCCTTCACGCCATGCATGCCAGTGACTCCGTCACTGATTACCAAGGAGGACCGAAAGAGGATGAGACGTATGGTGCCCAAGACTCCGACGCTGGAGATGGTGCAGAGCTCAGATGATGTTTGGTAAACGAAGCAGACTGGTCTGTCTTGGTTGGAGTTTGTGGGATGATTTACGGGGCATCATATTGCATTGTTTTCCTAAGATATCACGGTTATGAAAGAGACGGATGGATGTTTAGAGCTGGCCTACGGGCTTGTGGGGATTTATTACTAACGGCCGCAAGGACCAGAACAACTTAACTTTATTTGCATTAAAACCTTTTTTTGTATATCAAATTATCTATTCCTTCCTTCACAATACGGATTTGGTTTAGATTGAACGGGCTAGCTTTCAACACAAGACACAGTGTGCAGAGTGCTTCTTCTAACACACAAATACGACGCGTTGTTTATTCTCCTTGATCGTGCATCGCTAATCGGCACCAAACAAGCCATTCAATGCAATGTCATATTAAAACGATAAGCGTTGAAACTAATCGCTGACGTGAGTTTGATCTTCGGGATGGATCCTCCGATTTTAAACCTTTTACAATCAGGAGTAAAGGGTCTCGGACAAGAGCTGAAGCCTTGATCATTTGGTGGCGGCGGGGCTACCTGGAATAGTTGGCGGTGGTTGTCCCCGATGAGCGGTAGGGACAGATGAATTATCCGCAGCTAAGCAGGATACGGAAGACGAGGTTGCATGGTGAACTTGACCTGAATCGCAATTCCACCTTCTTGTTCAGCTTGGGTTAATAAGGCATCAACAGTTCGGTACCTATTTGCATGTCGTTACCCGTCGATATATGCAGCTTGCCGCAGTGATGGTGGCACAGAATAGTTGATCCGAGATACAATGAACTGACTTTTCAATCAGCTCGGGTTCCTGGAATTAAGGCTTCGCTTACTATTGGCAGCCGTTGCCATGCAAATACAGTACCGTATGCATCTGCGCCCGATATGCCGGGATCCCGTCGCTCGGGCTGTATATCTCGCCATCTGGAATGTATAAATTTTGCTTAGCACACGAGGTAACGAATGTATGGACATGAGACTCGCGTGGCTGACCCGAGACAAGCGTAGTACTATGTACCCGGTAGTACAAGAGGTCTGTGTTTCTCTCTCGACCAAGCTCTCGATAACTACGCCATGAAAGTCGCGAGTGTATGGCGAAATCAAAACTGGTTGCAGTTTGTGAGCACTTTTGTATGACTTCATCTTGATGATAACTGCCGGATTTTTCATCGAGCAGTTACATACTCTATGGAACAACATCCCTGGTTGTGTGGTCTGGCAGGCAAGGATCTGTCATTCCAACCGAAGCAATGGAGTTGACCTGCCTGTCCCTAGTGACAGGTAACTGGACAGCTAGAGGCGAGCCACACAGTGTACATGGAATGTCTGAGACAAAAAGTGCACCAAGACGCTGAACTCGTTAGGCGAGGGGGACCGATGCAAGTGTACTGTGTTCGGCAGATCGCCAAAACTGTATAGTCTAGGCCGTAAATCCCCCATGTGCGCCCCTCCTCTGGGGACATTTAGTGTCTCAGCCACTGGACAAGTGCCCCAACATTCACATCTACACACTGTATTACAGCGCAATCAAAGCCAATGGACAGCTTACCGGGCTACCTACCGTCCATACATACGGGCAGTAAGTCAACTCGGTTCGGGTCCCAGTGGGCCCCCCGCGGGAATTCGTCACTATGTCGCTTGCTCTAGTCTAGTTATTGGATCCGTATTTTCTTTAAAAGAACGAGCTTGGCCAAGCGCGGACTCGACTGGGCGTCACTGGCTGGGCTGATACCCGGTTACCATCGTACGATTTTCCGCCCTCTCCTCAAACTGATTTCCTTGCATCCATCGCTCGTCTCCGATTCTTTACTCACATTGCCTGTTCTTTTCACCAGCAAAAACATTTACCGTCGCTTGCCAGTCGAACCATAATCACGAGACTGCGCTGCTCTTCCCTTGCTGTAGAACCCCTGTACTGTCCTTTCTCAGCCGTCAAACGTCCGGCAACACCCGCTCAATCATTCGATCCTCCAGAGATTGAGACACCATCACTGCCTTTCTGGTTGCAGCACGCCCTCACCATCGACTCTATACCGAACGATCGATCGTCTTAGCATAGCCTAGACGCCTGTCAATCCATCACTGACCCTCATTCAGCACGGCCTCTGCATAGCTTGTTCTGCGCTGCGCTGTAGTTGTCGCCATCGCGGCCAAGTCCACTCCTCGGCCGAGACTCAATCAGATAGATCGCGCCGGGAATAGAGGCCTAATTCAATTCAACTGCAGCAATAGTTAGCCGGCAGGCCATCCAATCCTTGTTTATTCGCGATACCAATTGGTAGCATCGCCGGCCAAAGTCGTCGTCTTCCCGAAAGGCCTCGCTCTCTCACGGCGACTCCTTCGGGGTCACCCCAAGTACTGGGTCAATCAATCAGCCCATCGCTACCCCATGGTCCTGGCCTATTATGCCTGGCTCTCACTTCTCTGACCTGGCCGACCAGGACTCCAACAATCTTTATGGCCTTCAAGATCCGAATCTGGGCTTTGTTGATGATGGCTCGGTCGTGAAGTCTGACCCCTCCTCAAACTCCCTGCCCACCGATTCCTCCCGCCCCCAGACCCAGCAGCAATACTACGGCGGTGCATGGCAGTTCACCGGCACGCCCCCTTACGACTCGTACGATCCTTCCAGCAGTGCTCCTCCGGCTCAGACCAACTACCAGACCTCTTCTTGGAATTTCAATCTTGGTCAGGATCAGCAGAACCCTCAACAGCTGCCCGTATCTACCGGAATTGATAGCCTTGCGGCAACCACCTTTAGCCCCGAGTCCATCTACGCCGCTTCTAATCAATCCCTGGCGCAAGGCAGCTTTCCAGAAAACCTCTCTCTTCAGCCGCCAATTATCAGCCATCTTACTCCTGCGCTGCAGGAGAAGCTACGCAACATCGCCATGCCGCCTCATCTACAATACCACTCTCCAAAGAGTGCTTCAAGCCCCGACTCAGCAAGTGGCGAACTGAGAAGAGGTGTCCTCTCATCACCAGACCCTGCCGATGGATCTTCGAAAGCATCTCGAAAGCGCAAGTCGTCCGCTGACCCTGAGGATGATGATGAGGAAGATGATGGCGATCAACCAGTGAAGAAGACCGCTCACAACATGATCGAAAAGCGATACCGAACCAACCTCAACGACAAGATCGCCGCATTGAGAGACAGTGTTCCCAGTCTCCGTATTATGTCCAAGAGCGCACGCGGCGAAGATACGACGGAGGATCGTGAGGAGCTCCATGGCTTGACACCGGCTCACAAACTGAACAAGGCCACCGTACGTTGTGCTCCTTCAATGACATAATTAATACTGACTCTTGAGCAGGTTTTGAGTAAGGCGACTGAGTACATCCGTCATCTCGAGAAGCGAAATAATCGACTGCTTGATGAAAATGGTGCCATGCAAGCCCGCATCGCTGCTTTTGAAAAGTTGTTCATGGCCGGTGCTATGAACGGTGCCATCAGCCCTCTCCAGCAACCACCTACACCTATTCAGTATGCTCAGGACTCTCAACAATTTGGAAACTCACCCATGTCAGCGTCACAAGAGAGTAACGCACAACCTGGTGGTATGATCCAAGTTCCCGAAGACATGAAAAGAATCATTTCGGCACAGATGGCTGCTGGTCAACCATATCCTGTACCTCAACAACAATTCAGAGGCGGTAACCCTGCGCTTATTAGACAACAACAGATTCAGCAGCAGCAGCAAATGCAACAAAATAGGTGGAACAATGCCGGTCCCTATTTCGGTAAACTAATGGTTGGCTCGTTGGCCGGTCTCATGATCTTGGAGGCGGTTCGTGAAGACGAGGTCAGCAACGAGAAACCCGAAGGCCGCGGCCTGTATGCCCTACCTATGCAACTTCTCAAGGCTGCGTCTTCTAGCCTTGACCTGAACGTTGGAGGTTACCATCTACATACATCCCTCCGAGTAATCCTTCTGCTGGGAACACTCCTTTGGGTGTTCGTTCCTTCTCTCTTTTCACAAACTCAACAAAAGCCGAAGAAACCCCAAGCCGGTGTTCTCCAGCCTGCACCATCACTCGCCTCACCAATTCATGTTCGCCGACAGGCCTGGCTCACTGCTATTCAGACTGTCTGGGTCCCCCGCCACAACTTTTTCCTCGAGGCCGCAGCTCTCATTCTCAAGACTCTCAAACTCAGCCTTCGCAACGCAATTGGAATTCACGGTTACCAAGTTCTTACTGGGTTGACTCAGGAGCAGGAGACTGCCCGAGTTCAGGCCTGGAGCATCGCTCTCGACTCGCAGTTGGCTGGCGGTGATGTTGAGATTAACAAGAGTCGTCTTGTTCTTACTTTCCTTGCTTCTGGTACCCTCCCTGATACTCCCGCGAGACTTATGCTTCAGGCGCTTCACATCCGCATTCTTCTCTGGGATCTTAGCCAAAACCGACTCCACCTTGGAGCAAGCAACGTCATCGCTGCCAAGCTTGCCCGAGCGAAGTGGAATGAGGCCCGTCAACTAAACCGTCTCTTTACTCAACTTCATCGCGAATCGACCGAACAGCATGAAGACGACCTTCCCGAGCATCTTGCTATGCTGGTTGAACAGGACTGCGACGAAGTCCTCAATGATGATGTTATTCAGCGCGCACACAACCTTGCCTTCAATGCCGACACCGATTACAACGTTGCGATCCCCATGGACGGTATGGACGCTGTTGTTGACGACACTGCTATTGGATCGCCTCTCGATGCCGTTGCCGCTTGGTGGTCAACGCAAACTCTCCACCGAACCTTGGTCGCCACGATGGAAAAGGACGAAGAGGCACTCAGCACCAAGGCCGAAGATATTGAACTTGCTATCAAGGTTGCACCCATTGGATCTACCGCTCAGGCTCGGGCCACTGTGGCACGGGCTGTTCTGGTTGACAAGGCCCGTGGCGCTAATATCGCCTCTGCCTTGCAGTCAATGGGTAACGAAAAGGTCGACGCTCTTCTGAGCACTTCTATTTGCGTTGTTGATTCCAGTTTCCAAGCCTCCACCTCAGATTTCCGACTCGCCCTCCGGTGTGCTATGGCCATCGCTCATCTCCGACGCGTCGAATGCACCCCTGGAAGCACCCACCAAGGCCTCCGAATGATCGATTCAATCATGGCACGCGGCAATGCCTCACAAATGTCTCTTCTCGGATGCACCGCAGCTCTTCAGCTAATGGAGGAGCTCTACGAACAGAAGGCTGCCGCTGAGACCTTCCGCTCCCCTCTCGAGCGATTATCTGGCGTCCTTCGTCTATGGATGGGTGGCGCTCCTGGAGAAAAGTGCGGCGTTTCCCCGGATGTGCGAGAAAAGGTTGTAAACCGCTGTCTGACCATCACCAAGAGCATGGTGGGAATGGATTCAGATACCGGATACGGAAGCCTTGATGAATGCGAAGACGACGGCTGTTAGACGACAAGAAGCGATTTCCCTTTTTCTTACATCTCATTTATCAGCGACACACACCTGCGCAAACTTTTCTTAGCCACCCCATTTGCATCACCTCACGACGGTCATATCTACGTCTCTGACCTTTGTGGGATGAGTTTCTGTATGAACATGGGTATTTGTTTTTCTTAGAAGGGAGCGAAATCCCGGGTCATCTATCATGGAGTTATACTTGGCAGCGGGTAAAAGGATGATCAAACCGATACAGGGCGAATGGACAGATAGTTCCAGGGGATCTTGTTATGGACATAGCGTATGCGAAAATCGTGTCATAGTGATTTGATATCAAAGACATTTCTTATTCTTATTCAAAGTACATTAATTGGTGACTCAGACCTTACCTTTGTGCCGTGATAGTTGCTGAGACCGCAAAGAGTCAATCGCAGGCTCGGCGTGTGCTTTGTGTACTGTTCATCAAGTCTAACATGCATACGAATCTTCATCAAATCACCATCCGGTATGGTGTAGTGGCTAACATTTCGCGCTCTCATAACCTGAGAGATCAGTTCCGCGGAGCCCAGGGTTCGATTCCCTGTACCGGAGTTTGCTTTTTTGAGCTTTTTGCAAGCTATTGCGTGTAGAGATAGATCTAGTTGGGTTGGCAACTGTCTATTTTTCTCGTGGGGAGAGTTGGAGCAGCATTTTTCACTGGTAGTGTGGCCCAAGCCGTTGTCTTAGAGAGTGGACAGCTCGTCTTGCGCCGGACTTGTACAAGACTTAAAGTTCCTGGGTATGAAAATTGTTTTTCATTCCTTTATTCTATGGTGGAGGAGGAGGTATCGACTTGTTAATCCGGATAGCAATATCATAAAAAGAAACCCTCAAATTATCCGACACAAAGCCCATAACGCCATAACATGATCTACGTTAACTCCTTGTTCATCCTCTACAGCCCCTTTTACCATTCGGGCGCACCACCTCCGCATCCATTGGAAGCCATCATGAGATCCATGGGCTTAGTAGTCATCTTCGCTTGACCAAGAGGCTTGACGTAGGGTTTCTTACCACGGATACCCACGAACTTGATCTTGCTGTCAAGTTTAGCCAGCGGCGCCTCTCCAGCTTCACCCTTCTTCACCATCCACTTCTTAGTGCCCAGGGCGCTGTCAAGCTCGTCCACAGGAGGAAGCTTCAGGTACAGCATGCCGTCAGAGCGAGCCTCAGTGGGAAACGTAGCGATGGATAGAGACTCGTCCGTTTTACAGGCACCGTTTCCTAAATCGAAGTTACGCTTGTGGTGAGGACACGAGACCCACGGTGTAGCACTGGTCTTGTCACCGTTTTGCTCGGCCTTGTGAGGTTCTTGGCCGATGAGACCGTCAGATAGGATGAATGCGCGCTTGTGAGGGCACATCTGTTGGGTGGCGTAGTAGACGCCCTTGATCCGCCAGATGGCCAGTTGAGTATCACCGCGCTTGACGGTGGCTGAGATACCATTGGGTAGTTCATCAGCGCCGTCGAAGTAGGATGATTCAATGATAGGCTCCCAAGATGTCATAGACCATTTATCCTTTAGACCCTGGAAATCATCCGTGGCCGCAGCATCTGCAGGCCAGAAAGCAGGTCGCTTCTGACCACGATCATCCTCAAGTTCCATGTTGCGTGTTGTATCATTTGTGTTGGCGAATTGCTTGAACTTCGCTGCAATCGCCGGGGTCTTGATAGCCTCGGCCCACTCGTCGAAGAAGCTATCAACGAGCTCTTCCATCTGAGCTTCAAGAGAGGCGTTGATGCCAAGTTTGTCCTCTAGGATAACCTCCTGGAGGTACTTGATACCTCCGGGGAGGTTCTCGATCCAGCGTGCTGTTCGCTGGAGCTTGTCGGCTGTGCGCATGTAGAACATAAGGTAACGATCCAGAATCGTCACAACATCAGCTGGGGGAACGTCCTTGGCCAATAGCTCGGCATGACGAGGGTTTGCACCACCATTACCACCAACGAAGATGTTCCAGCCCTTTTCTGTAGCGATCAAACCGAAGCTGATAGAATTGTTAGCAGACTGGCAAATAGATGGATGGTGCGATTATAACATACTCTTTGCCTTGAGCTTCGGCACACTCGCGTACGCAGCCACTGACACCACCCTTAATCTTGTGAGGGGCTCGGATACTCTTGTATCGCTCCTCCAGACGCACTGCCATACCGACACTGTCACTAAGACCAAATCGACACCATGTCGAGCCAACACAACTCTTGACAGTTCGCAGAGATTTGGCATAGGCGTGGCCAGATTCCATACCACCAGCCACAAGTTGACCCCAGATGTCTAGTAGATCCTGCTTCTGTGCACCAAACAAGTCTATACGCTGACCACCCGTGATCTTGGTGTATAGGTTATACTTCTGAGCAACCTCACCAATGACAACAAGCTTGTCAGGAGTGATCTCACCACCGGACACACGAGGTACCACAGAGTAAGTTCCATCTCGTTGGATGTTACCCAGGAAGCGATCGTTGGTCTCCTGGAGACCGTGTGTCGTCTTGTCCATGACGTGTCTGTTCCACAGAGAGGCCATGATGCTTGCCACTACAGGTTTGCATAGCTCACACCCAACAGCGCTCTTATCGTTTCCAGCCTCGCGCATGACCTGATCCATAGAATTGAGGCGCTTGACCATGATTATATTGAAAAGGTCGGCACGTGAGTGGTTGAAGTGCGAGCAGATGTAGTTGGTGACTTCTTGACCCATCGAAGCCATAGTCTTGTTGAAGATGGTGGTGACGAGAGGTACACAACCACCACAACCTGTACCTGCCTTTGTGCATTTCTTGATACTGGCGACATCTTTGCAAGTACCATCTTTGATGACCTTGACGATATCACCTTTTGTGACGTTGTGGCATGAACACACTTGAGCATCATCGTCAAGATCGTCAGAGTCTTCTTCTCCCTTCTTAGCGCCCAGGATCAGCTCGCTAGGGGATATATCAAGTTCCTTCTGGGACTTGACCATGGGCAGAAGTTTGACGTAGTCGCATACATCGCCAATCATCATTCCTCCAAGGAGATACTTTCCGTCCTTGGTGAAGATGTATTTCTTGTAAACATTGGAAAAGGGGTCCTTGTATGTCAGAGCCTGGACGGAGTTGGGGGACTTTGCGTCGCCGTTGATCAATCTCTTGGCGTACTTTGGAGGAAGAGTCGTGGGACCATCGCGGTCAGCGAAATAGTCGCCAAAGCTGGCGACGTTGACTCCCAGAAGCTTGAGCTTTGTGCTCATGTCAGGAGTCTTGAAGACCTGGGGACTGTGGAGCTTGGCTTGTGTGAGGTTGAAAGCAACGACTTCGGCCATTGCGACACCAGGGGCGATAAGACCGTAGGCCATACCTCTCCAACTGGCACATTCACCGATGGCGTAGATATCGGGCATACTTGTCCTCAAGTCGTCACCGACAACAATACCGCCCCGTTGACCGACCTCGAGGTTAGCTGTCCTTGCAAGGTCATCTCTCGGCTTTACACCGACAGCGAAGCACAGTGTCGAGCACTCAATCTCCGATTCATCATCAAATATGACTCCAGTAAGATTATTGTTCTCGTCCGTCTTCAAACTGGACACACCCTTGCCCAGGTTGATGTTGACGCCCAGTTGTGAAACCTGGTCTGCCACCATCTTGCCAGCCGTCTCGTCTACTTGTCTGCTCAAGACCCAGCGGGACTTCTCAATAAGATCGATCTTGTTGTAACACTCGAGATCCAGCATAGCCTTGGCGGCTTCTAGGCCGAGCAGACCACCACCGACGACAACGCCATTGGTACCCTTCTTGTCACCAGAGAATTTGATGAGCTTATTCAAGTCGTCTATTGTGCGGTATACAAAGACGCCGTTGCTGTCCCATCCTTTAAGCATGCGGGGGAGGACAGCATCTGAACCGGTAGCGAGAACAAGTATGTCGTATTGATAACTCTCGCCATTTGCGCATTCGATGAACTTCTTCTCTGTGTTGATATATGTGGCTTTCGTATTGATGTGGCAGTTTAATGAAGCCTCAGATTCCTGGTACTGCAGGTATATTAGCAGAGGATTAAATGTGTAGATACTTGGCATATAACGCACCCATTCTGTTGGGTTCATATATAGGTCTTCGACTTTGCGGTGCTCAAAGAAAGTTGTCAGGCCTACTCGGTTGTAGGCAAGATATGGTTCCTCTCCGACCACTGTTATGGCATATTCTTTTGCCTTGGAATCATATTTGAGGAGCTTTTCTCTATATAGTTGTCAGATCATGCATCTATTAGTGGTTATGTGTATAGACTTACATAAAGGCAATGCCCACCATGCCCAGTCCAACGACGACTATGCGTTTTTGTGCTGTTACAGCCATTGTGACAAAATGATATTAAAAGAAGATACGGATCCTTCAAAAACAGAAAGAGACCACGAAGGCATGATTTCTAGGTCCCTCTTGGTTATAAATGGCCATCGAGATATAAGAGCCCTGCTGCAAAAGAGGGTCTCTCTAGTTCTAGAGACCACTCTGCTACCATGCCATGCCATCTCGTGTCATGATTTCCTACTCCCTATCAAGAACAAACATCTCCGGGAAACATGTGCTTGTGCTTGTGGCGTAAAGAGCATTTCCGCTATCCTGTCCAAACAGCGTGGGCCTATTTGCAGTACTCGTCTCAACTTGGCAGGGCTGATCTTGATAAGGAGACAGGCACCATAGTCAATGAGCCAATCAGAGACTGCCTTCACCAAGTGCGTTCTCCGCGGAGAAGCATAGTTTGGGACAAAGGGTCGTACGTCGGTCGTAACAGACCACGACGGAAGATGATATGATATGAGATATACTCTCATACTAATTAGAGGATCCGGTTTCTGACGAAATCATACCGGACCACACCGTACGGTGAAGCCTTTTGTGGGTTGTTGACTGATATAAGTCTCAGTGAAGCCATCTCGAATACAGTCTAGTTTAGACAAGAATCCTCCCAGCTTAGCTGTTCTGTCTCGGCATATATGAATACGTACTGAAAGGACTCGATGTTCTAGACCATTATCGTATTGCCAGTCGGTTAGTTGCAATACCCGGCCGAGCTATTTTTGTGAGCTCTATCGGTACGGTATTCATCGGAAATAATCACTAGCTCCCTTCTTTCCCTGCAGGAAGCTTTCTCCTCGGAGGCAGCAAAAGAGCCTCTTCAGCAATTACCGCAAGAGATAAGCCGCAAAGATATTGTATCACCTTCGGACTTTGCAGCATTCACAATGCAACGACTCTGACTGGCTCTCCACGGAGATAACGTCACCACTCGGCAGTATCTCGAAGTTATCAATTAGGGAAACGCGGAGATTCATTCACCAAGCTACGTTCTCCACGAAATGTGCGAAACGTGATGCACCGTTCGCCCTTCCGTCCCTATTGTTAGTGGAGGGGGAACTTGAAGTCGTACGAATTGAATGCTGCGATTAACGACTTAAGCTGTGAAAGGCATGAAAACAGATTCGATTCAATTGCTATCGAGTGGTTCAATTGAGGTGAACTGAATAAAAGAAATGAATGGAATTACTTGAACAAGATTTAGGACTGTCATGTCATGTAAAACGGCCTATGTCTAGCCTCAGGTACCCATGATGCACGTGTCCGGCGGCCCTGTACCTGACTGCTACAGCACCTAGAACCCCTCCCACGTCATCGCTGGGGCTTCAACACCACACTCAACAATCACCAACCTCAGCACAATGGCTACCACCACCACCACAACAACAACCGCCGACTCGTCCTTCAAATTCCCTCGCGAATATCACTTCCCCGCCTTCTTCACCCGCCAAACAAACCTCACAACGCTCCACGCTCAGCGCAACAAGTGGGCCGACCTGATTCTCGCCTACGCTCGTCACAATCGCATCTTCCGTCTCTCTCTGTCCGAGGCCGCCGACTCAGATCTGTTTGTCAACCGTAAACTCGATCGCCGTCTTCAGTTTGACGACATTCGGGATGTCGTCTCCTTCATGCACACCGATGGGCGTGTGGAGTACGTTGGAGGCGGTACATCGGGCGACGTCGTCTTTTTGTATTGGAGAAAGCCAGAAGAGTGGGCTGAGCTTGTAGAGAACTATGTTGAGGAGACTGCACAAAAGGGCAGTGTTCTTACTGTCTATGAGCTTGTTGAAGGTGATGGCACAAAGGGAAATGGTAAGTCCAGTAACAGTTCTGACAATACGTTTGTACATCACGTTGCTAATCGCCATAGATATTCACGGCATGGACACGGACGTCCTACTAAAAGCTCTTAATGTTCTCGTCAAACGAAACAAGGCGCAAATATTTGGCCAGGACGACTCATTAGGCGTGAAATTCTTCTAAGTGCTTAATCCATTTTCACATCTCTACGTAAAGTACACAAGTGCGCCGCTCCCTTTACGAGCCGTGAGCACAGGACAAAAGCAACCACCAGTCCCAAGATTGGCGTCGCTGTTAAAATACCTTTCAAACGCCATCAAGTAACACAACTCTTCGTCTTCGAAACTGCGCTACTCCAATTCGTAGTGCTTCTCGACCAAAAACTTTTCGTTAAACCGTACTTGTTGAGCCATTGCAACGTCGAGCAACCAGTCAGGTACTACAACCCGCGGTTCCATGTTGCCTTTACGCGCCATCTCTCGGAATCGATCCCATAGGGCTACTTCTTCTCTATTGTCGGTGCTCAGGAGGTAAACAGGTTCAGGGGGTGCGTTGCCTTCCTCCTCGGCAGTCGTTGGTCGAATTGTTGTTCCGCTTCGCGCTCGATATATCTTGAAAATGGCTCCGTTCGCTTCGCTGATAGCCTTGTAGCTGTCCGGGCCATTACGGATCTTTTCTGTGCAGTAAACCGGGACACCGAGGAGTAGCTTGCCTCTGTTTGCCTTGGCACGAGCAACTGACTTCTCGAGGTCGATGTTGTGCCGCTTCTCCGTATCCTTGTCTTTGAGGATAAAATCATCCACGTCGGGTAGTTTGCCCGTCTCCAAGGCTTGGTCGATGAACGTTGATGAGATGACGGTTGGTCCGCGTGCAAGAGCACACAGAAACTTGACAGTGCGGACGATGTTGGGCGCTGCCAGGTAGTCACAGGGCTGCCCCTCTCCAACAATCTGAATTCCTATCTCTCGTAGTTTTTTCTGTAAATCAGATTAGAACATACACTTAGACAATGGCTCACGCCTACTTACTCGGTCTTGATCTTCCTTATTCTTGTCCCCAACCCATCGGTTAAATGCTGTCAAGATAATGCGCATCGCAACGTCAGGAAGCGATGGTTTTGTCTTCTTTGTCGGTCGTTTGGCTGTTGTTGTGTCGTCTTCAACTTCAGGAGTTGCACTTTTTGTCTTTGTGTTGCTCTTCTCAGCTTGATCTGCCGCTCGCTTACCGCCCCAGATGCCATTGCCTCCTTTGGCATTTCTCTTCTTCTCCTTCTCGTACAATGCAAGATCGTCACTCAAGCCATGCAAAGCGGCCTGTGCTTTCGCTTTGGCACTGCGACCTCCTGTAGAAACCACCGACGGGGTGTCATTCTCCTTTCCAGCATGCCGTGACCGAATGGGTGTTGCTATGACAGACGTCTTAGCGGTAGCTTTTTTCTTCGCGGGTTTCTCGTTCTCTCCCTCGTTCTCTTCCTCCTCTTTGACATCTTCCATCTCGACATCCTCGCTGCCGACCTGGCCGATCACAACGCCCTCTGCTGGTCCTCGTTGGTATGCGTTTTCCTCTGCAGTTTCGAGGATCTTCCGCTTTCTCTTCGCCGCCGGAGATAGCTTTTCGTCACCCCCAGGATAGTACTTCTCTCGCAACTTCGACTCGTCAAAGAACGTCTGACCAGTTATCTCACCAAGATTAGTGCGGGGAGGGAAATGAGTGTACTTCTTGATGCTGACAGGCGTTATCTCGCATTTAGCATAACTTTCCTCAATCCAAAGATGGTTGACGACGCTGATACCCCATTCAGGCGCCGCTTTACATTTTTCACTGGAATCGCGTGCGGTGATAAGATGTGTGTTTTCTGTCTTCATCGTCTTGGTGAACTCGGCTCCGCATGCCCTGATGAGATTCTCCAGGTAGGTTCTTGCTTCACCACCGTAGTTTGACACCGTGATGTGTAGGTTCTCGAATCCTTCGATGCCGTTCTTAGGAATAGGATAGTGTAGTAGTCGACGAAGAGGTGATGTCCATTCGTTGTGGACGATAAGCCAGTAAAGCCAAGCTAGATTACCAACGTCCTTACACGATTGTGCTGCTTGGATGTACTCAGGGCCATCGCGGTACTGGCAGATGAACATGTCGCAGTCCCCAACACTGTCCACCACCTTTCCACCTCCATTGATTATGATGTCCTGAATCACCTTCGACAATCTATCGGTAATGCTTAAATCCTTAGCGAGCATGACAAGACGATCCTGGAAAACGGTCGCAGGAGGGCGGGCTACATCGCTATCGGGAGGCAAAGGTAGGTACGCTGGTGTAGGAGATGTTGCTCCTGAGAGGTTCTCGTTTGTCGGAATCTTGACCTCATCTTCGGGAGACTTCTTAAGAATCTCGGGGTGAGGTAGTAGATAAGGACCTTCGTCGATGCGCTTTCCAAGCTTGAAACAATCGTCGAACCTATAGAACGTCAGTGATTATATGACAGATTGGCTGCACATAGAACCTACCAATGTGGTAAGACAACCTTGCCCTTAAAACCCTTCTGCATGGGAATTTTAACCTTTGGGTGGTCCATTGACAGCGCACAGATATGTGTAGTTATACGACTCGCATCCTTAGATTCTTGACCGCCCAGAGCCATCACAGCACCTGCGATGCTCTCTTTGTCTGTCTCCGGTAGATCAGCGCACGTAACAACCACTGCGGAGAAAATCATCCTCGGATCAGGTGAAAAAGGTCTTATTTGTGACTGTCGTCGACGAGCCATAGAGCTTGTAATCCACTGTGTCGTCACTACAGGAATCATACGAGCTTGCGATTCGATGAACTGGGGGAAATCGATCGTGTTGGAGATGATGTGTGTGACTTTTTCGATGGGCAGCGAGCCGTCGCGTCGGGGTTCACAGATTGTAGCGCCATTGTCTTCCAAAATCGCTGACAACTGGAAATCTGTCAGTATGTTTTCGATCTGTAAGCAAAAGGTCTTGACTAACCTCTCCGATCAGCTTGGGGGTGAGTTCGTTACTCGCGACAAACGCGATGGCGCATTCCGAAAAAACGGCAGCCATATCGCGTATGTAAAGTGCAAGAAGAAGGGATGAAAAAGGACAAAAAGTAGGGAACTGATGAATCCTTGGCTATGGCATGAAACTCAAGTATGATCCTAAAACTCAAGATCGACAATTTATTCGTGGTATTAAGTGCAATAGCAAATATCGTGGGGTGCCTGGAAGTAGGTAGCAAGGCATTTGTCAAGATTCGCTGTAGACGCGCCACCCACTCAACGCGAGAAACTGGCGCGACCACGTGACCGTTATATAGTAGCAGGGACTTTGGATGATGCAGATATTACACTGCTTGTTATGTACTAGTACACAATCGATCAATGCAACCCCACCACCTTAGGTAGTAGATGGGATGAACATGCTCTACTACTTTACGCCACCAAACATTTCAGTTTGTGATTGATAACGAAAAGCAAGAAGAGCTGGCACAAAGCTACGTATAGCATATTTTTTGGCGCAAAGTAGCAATTAAGTTGGCAGCGTTGAATGTTGTTCATGATCGATCATCTGCTTGAGACTCGATGGTCTCCCACTTTAGCTACTAATCCAGGTACCTTCCACGAGACTGCAACTCTGGGAACGTTTGCATAACGTGAAAAGATGAACTCTGTAGCTAGGAAAAGGGTCTGTATACTCTGTATCTCTTCATTACTATGGTATATCGGTATCCAATCCATCATCTTCGCCGTTATCTGGTGCCCAGTGATACTTAGAATAGCGCATGATCAACTAACAAAGGATATTTTCCTCCCGAAAAAGCAATCATAACTCCAAACACCAATGCCTATGCTTTGACGTGTCATTAACGGTGTGTTCTTCCTTGTACTTCATTTCTTTCAGCCCACCACACCCAAGGGCCCCTCAACGACTTCCTCCAAAGAGGCCAGCGCCACAGCTGCTCCCATCAATGAACTCTCCTTGGCCGACACAAGCTTGATCGTTCGGTTTCCAGTCTTTTCCTTCTGGTCGCCTGCTACCAAGTCATCCAGATAAGACTGGCAGCTATCGAGATACCCTGGATAGCTCTCAATGACTCCGCCATTGTAGGCAACAGTTGTCTCGGCCAGATCCCGGTCTGCCTCAGCGTTGCCCCGCTCAGGAGACTCTGGAGACAGAGCTTGAACGAATTTGTTCTGACTGTCGATACGAAGATGCCAAAATGCGTGGACACCGGTGGCAACAAGTGCACTTGAACGCTTCGAAACGAAACCAGCAAGTTGCTTGAGTAATGCCAAATCAGCGGTTGTTGGAGCATGCTTTGCTGGGTGACGAGAGGAGAATTGTTTGCGTGCCTCTTCAAGACTAGAACTTGTGTCCCTGTTTGTTGTTAGTGTCATTACTGCAGTCAATAGAGTGGCGAAACTCACTTTTCAATAATGGAGAGTGTCTCGGTTGAGAACGAGTATGGCTTTTGCAGTGAAGCGGGGACCACTCCTCCAAATGCCCCTGTTGTTTCGATGGCCTCAACAAGCGCAAGCCTGCAGATCTCTCCCAGATACATGCCACTGACCATATGCTCCAGAGGCTGAAACTCAGGTTGGGAGTGGTTTGCCAATAGTTGTCTGTCCCATCTCGTCAAGGGCAGAATATCGCGTCCCATCATGCTGATCTCGCTGTTGATAATAACATGTGTCGCTTTCTCAAACCATTGAGGAGGACGTTGGCCAAACTTGACTCGTCCAATGGCGGATACAGGGAGGTAGGCAGCGAGGTTGACACCGGTGCCAAGGATCAGACCAAACCGTGTTGTAGGGTGGTTATATGACTCTGACAACAAGCATGCACTCGAATCATTGACAATGGCTCGAAGTTCTACGTTAAGACCGCGGTTCAGACATGCTGTTCGTACGATCTCTCCAAGGTCTTGGCCTAACAAGCCATTGCATGCACGAAAGCCCTTGCCCATGCCTTGCAACTTGCCGCCAGCTAGTGATGTTTGCCTATGAACGTCAGTAATGCACGTAAGCATGGACATGGAGATACATACTCAATAGGGAAACTCCATGCCATCGACATGGGCAAGGGCCCATCAGATTCACCATGTTGCTCTAGCTCTGATGAAAGAGTTTCCATTATCCTCGCAGCCATCCAGTCAAAGAAGGCCATTCCCTCTAAAGCCTTGATATCAGGACTGATGTGGAAGTTCCGCATGCTGACAATTCTACTCTCCTCTCCGATATTGGACATGCGACCACACAGTTCCACCAATGCTACTCTGAGGGTTGAACCGCCAACGTCCAAAGCTACAAAACGGCCGACTTCTGTGCCTCTTGGCAACTGGTGACTGTACGACGGCAGCATACATTCCATGTCCGATTCAAGTCGTTCTAGAAGTTGCTTTCGCAGGTTGCTAGATAGTTGTTGCAGAGCATCTTGGGCGACAGGATCGAGGAACAGAGCTTCGGCCTCTTTGAGAAATTCTTGGATAGACCTGCGCTGTGTGTTACCAACTCGAGGCTTGCTGGTTGTTTCATGACCCAGTGAGCTGCTCCAGTAAGCCAATAAAGACTGAACTAGAGATTTCCCTCGAAGGAGACTCTTGATGATAGCCGACAAGAGCTTCTTTTGAAAAGTCGACATTGTGAAGAACGAGTGATTATGGAATACAGCAACGAGGGAAGGGGGAAGAGGGCCCGGCTATCATGGGCACGGCGGAAAGTAAATAGTCCAAGAGGATAGGGTAGGAAAAGAAGAGGCTGAAGGAGTCTGGTGTCGAAGGAACAAATGGGGTGAGGGTGAGGATGAGAATGAGGGTGAGAATCTTACGCCCCAATGGACCTACTACTACTAGCAGGTGGAGAGAGTGTCTGATGGACAGGCACAAGTCCTGGATCGGTAACAGAGGCGAGATCTAAGTTGGGAGAAACGGTACAGAGATGGGGAATGGAAACGGGCCACCTCTGATGGGACATGCCAAAGGTGACTTTGACTGGAAGAGAGCGGAGTATCAGAAGGAGTAGCAAGACTCGACGACGTTGCAAGGAGGAGTCGAGTCGAGTCAAGTTCGAGTCTGGTATGGTCTGGTATGGTATGGTCGAGTCGTGGTTGAATTTCTGTTTCAGTTCACGCTGTGTCAAGTCTCAAAGTAGTAGTAGGTATTCAAGAAAGTAAGGTGGCATATCACATCCAATCCATGATGAGAGAAAAGGTACCTTGAAGTTGATCATAGATGAGAATTGGAATTCAACGTCGCACAGCACAAGGACCAGGGCCGCCCGCTGATGCGATACTCGGGCAACACGCAACAACCGCCACCGAAAGGTAAATACACTAAGCAAGGGGCGCTATAGGACATTGCGTGTACTGACTGAAGTACTGTACTGTAATTGTTGTTGACATCCATCCATCATCCATCGCATTGAAATTTGGGGGGGGGGAAAAGGCTTGTTGGGTCAGACTGGACTGGAGGATCTCTACCAAATGGGGGGAGTTGTAACGTTGCGTGTGAGTGCCCCGTGAGAAAAGTGGATTGGATACCTAGGTACAGTACTATAGTGTAGGTAGGTGGGATAAATGTTTTTATTAGTCCCACCATCCACTAGGTTACCCACTAAAAGGATCGCATTTTGGGTAATTGTTAGTGCACCACTAACACTACAGCATAGCGCTCTCCATAAATATTACCTACCTACCTTAGTACCTATGGATGGATGTACGGATAGATAGTTCAAGGCAAGCAAGGGTCATCTGGTTTTCCTGCACATTCAACTACCTAGTTAGTAGTCTAGCTACATGTTACCTCGACCCTCTCTCTTCTTCTTGTTACACGCGTATCATTACCTTTTCAGGCATTTGAATACATAGGGAGGTAGGTTGCTATTGCATCGTATCGCCAAGAGACGTAATTTGAAACATTCTGCCCTTCTTCGGTGCATCTCTACCATTACCCTGGACCCCTGTGAGTACTACCTACTGGGTAGGTAGATGAGGTGACCTTCAACAACAACATAACAGCGCTTACATCAACCTCGGACTTTGATCACGTCCAACGGCCTCGGATCCTCGGTCCAGTTCAAGTCATGACCATAAGGTTCTAGACCAACGGATAGAATACGATATATCCAATCCATATGGAATGACTAACACGACCAAAGACCTTTGTCATATTCCCATCTCGTAAACAAGCGGAAAGCTCTACCCTATCCTTGATCTGATAACTAACATCCTCTTCCAACGCTACCTTACATCGGAGCTAATGCCGGTTACTGCCTGTCATTATCTATATCCGTCTTTAGCCCGGCAAGTTCAGAGAAGCTTCTGTAACTTGGCACTCAACCAATGACAGTTCTTGGCGAAGCAACCTTGACGACAGTATCAGAAGCAGTACAGTGCGGGCTTCACGACAGTGTCTGAAGTCTTATCTGACGTCTACAGTAAACGTTTCATCCCCTCCACCATGAATCAAGGCAAGAAATCGTGACTCTATCATACCTTGCATGGCCACTGAGCGAGGTCGCTCGCTCCACGCTACATCATGGTTGGTCGCTGGAAGGTGGTGCCCGATCTCGTAGCTTCTGCAATGATGCAAGCACTCAGTGACTCTTTCTTGGTAGACTAGTGACTTACACCCATCTGATATGGTCTCCCTCATAAGCAACTGCCTCCTCGAGTGGACGATCTCACTTTTCCAAAGCTCTACACCCCTACTACAAACCAATAACATACTATTTATTATCACTGGTAATTAAACTACTATTCATAAAAGCACTACAACTCCCTACCACTTACACCTTACACTATGCGGCTTATCATCCGTGACGACGAGAACCAGGCGTGCAAGTATGTCGCCAATTATGTCGTGGAGCGTATCAATGCGTTCCAACCTACACCTGAGCATCCCTTTATCCTGGGCTTGCCTACAGGCTCTAGCCCTGTCGGCGTCTACAATGAGCTTGTAAAGAGATACAAGGCAGGCGAAGTACGTCCTCCATCGCATCATATCCAAACATCGTCTAACCATTATAGGTCTCATTCGAGAATGTAGTCACCTTCAACATGGACGAATACGTCGGTCTGCCTCGAGACGACCCCAACTCATACCACTCATTCATGTGGAAGCACTTCTTCTCCCATGTCAACATCCATCCCTCTAATGTACACATCCTTAATGGTAACGCTCCCAGCCCTGAGGCCGAGTGTGATGCGTACGAGGAAGCCATTAAAGCTGCTGGCGGCATCGACCTATTCCTTGCTGGTATTGGTGAAGACGGTCATATCGCTTTCAATGAACCTGGATCCAGTCTTGCCAGCCGCACCAGGGTCAAGACGCTGGCTTATGACACCATCCTTTCCAACTCGCGTTTCTTCGACAATGATGTGAACAAAGTACCAAGGATGGCTTTGACTGTAGGTGTCAAGACTGTCCTTGAGGCCAGAGAAGTCGTTGTGATTATCCTGGGTGCCCGCAAGGCCCTTGCACTACAAAAGTGTGTCGAGCAGGGCGTCAACCATATGTGGTCACTATCATGCCTGCAGTTGCACCCACATCCCATGATCGTGGTCGATGAGGACGCCACACTGGAGTTACAGGTCAAGACAGTCAAGGTAAGCATCTCTTAACACTACCAGATTAACTACAGCTAACAATTCAACAGTACTTCAAGAGTATCGAGAAAGTTGCTCGTGAGCAGGGATTCGAGCAGATTCTTCCCTCAAAAGTACGAACTGGAAACATTGCCATCCCTGAAACCAAGATTCGTCGAGCTCAAAGCCCTGTAATCATCGCACCCGAGCCCATCGCTTCGCACCTTCTACGTGCGCCACCCATGGGTGACTACTCTATGAGAACGCCCTCACCCGACCTGTTGCCTGATCGAATGGCATCGCGTATCCCTGAACCAGACCTGAACCGCAGACTTACACCAAACCTTGAGGTCCAGACTGATGTTCCGAAGACAAGGGTCGATATGATTGATAGCGCAGTCGCCATGTCTCCTGACCAGGCTGTCTCTGATTTGCTTCAGCCGATGACTGCAAACATGAAGACGATGCGATCTCCTTCTCCTGACCTGGTTCCGGATCGCATGGCCTCACGAATCCCCGAGCCAAATCTGAACCGCAGATTGACACCGAACCCTGAAGCCCAGAACAGAATGAGCGCTGTTGGAGCCCACTAAGTTGGAAGAACTAAGAGTAACTAGTTGAGAGAAAGAGTACGTGATAGAGGCAGAGAGGGTCTTGTCCGATCGCTATAGAGTTCAATTAGGCATGAGTTCACCAGACTGTATCAATATGGACTAAGAGAAAATCAACTTTATCTATATTAAGACAGGGCGTTGCGCTTTGGTCAGGTTAGAATAAAATACCCACTGGTTGTTTTTGGATCCATACCTTGGGCGTTGGGTTG
The DNA here is from genome assembly GCA_014898915.1 of Fusarium chlamydosporum. Taxonomy (NCBI): domain Eukaryota; kingdom Fungi; phylum Ascomycota; class Sordariomycetes; order Hypocreales; family Nectriaceae; genus Fusarium; species Fusarium chlamydosporum. The sequence continues at coordinate 45,160 of JAAVUD010000258.1, read as the reverse complement.
TATGTTAGGTGTTATTGTGTGTGGGAAGGTTTCGGAGGAGTTATCAATAAAAACACCGTGTTTTTGGAGATCGATGTTGATTTCGTGCACTGCAGTTTGCTTTACATGTGTACAAAGGCTACACATCAGCCTGAAAGACTTGCTTTGTTGCTAACATCATTGTCTGGACGATCAGTAAGACCCAGGAATGACGACAGCTCACCGCTCATCATGTGTATCATATTACAGAGCATTGCAACAACTACTGTAGTCGTTGTATTAAGATTTGAAGGTTTCGACGCAACTCATCTCTTGCCATGGTAAGCCTAGCCGTCCACTAAGATCTGCGCATCTACTCGCCTACGCAATCATTCCAGAACATACTCCCTGCCACCAATCAAGTACCAACTATAATATACAGGAAACAAACTTTTCCAACAATTCATAATTCATCAATATCAACCACTACCATCAATCTGACGCAAAATACCGCTTGGCCTTGCTCTTGAGCTGTTGTGCCTTCATCTCGGGTGGCATGATCGTGTGATGCACCACGTGTGGTCGATACACAGCATCCACAGGCGGCATCCTGGTCGAGGGATTAGTAACGTCTCAAGTGGGCAAAGGCAAAATTAATGGTAACGTACCAATCGTCCACAGTTAACGGGAAGTATTCGTACAAGGGATCGGCGCCCTCGTCTGCAGGACTGTTTTCTCGATTTGCCCCCGATGTGGTATAACCCTTACCAGAATTGGGACTGTGCAGCTCGGCGCTGGAGCGGTTGGGACTTCTCTCATCTTCGGATAGCGACAGATTAATTGGAAGAGAAGGGTTCTGTCGTGGAACCGAGTTTTTGCCGTTGTGAGCATTTGCTGCTTTGGCAGAGCTGCTCGAGTCGCTGGACCAAGCTGGTATCGGGGGCCTGGCCATATTCGGCGATAAGGCAACCCGCTTTGCCGGATGGGGACTTGCGGCTGGTTGAGGACTGGGGAGAGGGTGAGTGAATGACTGAGGGGTCGACCAGTCATTTGACTGCTTATCTGTTAGTGCTGGGGCTTGATATATGCGAGATTGGAACTTGCCTGAAGATTGCCAGCAGGAGGGTATCGCTGGGTGAAATTTTGTGAATTCTCTCGCTCCAATTTCAGTGTTGGATGATCAACATTTGATGTTGATGTGCTTCTCCTTTCAAATCTCTTATCACCTGTAAGAGGAACGTCTTTCCTGCTGTCAAAGTTCCTTGGACTGCGACCTCTTACAATGACTGGGCCGGATTGTATATCTGCTATATTGACAAGCTCGCCAGTCTGCGACTTGCCCAAGAGACTTATCTTGACCACGTAATGTTGCTGCAGACCTTTTCTTCGGCCATTGTTGGCAGTCGCATGCTTGAACTGAAGGCGTTTCCAAGATATGGGTAGGGAGATACGGTGCGCGTCAAGCTCTTGACCCGTTGAGATATCCAAAGTAATAGTTGGGGGTGCCGTGACGGATTTAGAGTCATCACCTCCTTGTGGATTGGCGTTCTTCCAAGGTATTGATATAATTTCAGTTGCTTTCCCTTCGATGGACTCGATGGCGGCAATAGAGGCTAGTAGCTCAAAGATTTGGATGTGTTGCCCTTGCTCATTCACAATGTTTCTAATTACCCGGGGCAAGATAATTTGTCCCGAGCATTGCCATAGGTTACGACGATAACAAGTCAACTCTAGCGGTCGTCCTGTCGATTCTCCTCCAAAGACATCCTCAGCGACGAAGAACATGCCATAAAGTTCAGCAGTCATGCCAACCTCCATAAGCTGATTGTTCTCGTTGACAATAGTGGCGCTCGCGACTGGTACAGAGAAGCCGAGAAGCTTGTTATCAGGCTCCTGGGGCGAGGATTCTTCGTGCAAGGCATCTTGAATCTGCGGAGGCTCGAATTGTCGAGTCGAATATGAGAATGGGTCCTCAAACGTTGAGGAGAATGCATCCAAGTCGTACGAACCGCTGAAAGGCAGAGTCTGCAGTGCAGCCCCATCTCTGTAGATCTTCTGTCAGCTTCGACTACCATGACCTGGAAGGTTGCGCGCGCGTCGCAAGTGCAATCCAGTACGTACAGCAGGGATTCATCAAAAGTAATGTCCTGGTCAAACACGTCCATGTTCATACTGGTAGAGTGCGCTGATGGAAAATTCATCGCCATCGCTTCGCTGGAAGAGGCGCCAGTAGGCAGCCCCGACATTGAGTTGTAGGTGGACATGGCATTGTTCAGTTGAAAGGAACCGTCAACGCCTCATTGGATCAAGTGCGCGCGGCGGGGAATGGAACAGCAACACAACGTGATCGCGCAAGTATGTGTAACGGTGCAAAACGAGTAGCATGAACTGGCGACACCAGCGATAACGACTATATCCCCCGGTACGGTGCCGAGTGCGAATAGAGGTGAAGCGACGAGCAAACAAGCAAGTTGCTCTGAGGTTAGAGTGAGCAGAGTAAAGATAGTTTGACTGGAGAAGAGCGGAGGCGGAGAGAGTGGAGGTTGGACCTGTCCGGGCTACTGTACTGCTCGGTACGGCTACTGTAGCATGGCCTGTAGGTAGGTAGCGCTGTGGAGAGTGACCCACTGGGCTGGCTGACCCTTCCTGTTCTCGTCGACGGGCTCTTATCATTGATTGGCATTGGCCGAGACGGAGAGCTCCATGCACATCAAGATACAAGAGCTAGACCCCGCGGCCGCCTTTGGTCTGCTAAAAATAAGGACCTCAATGAAAGCTACACGGAAGGAGGCTTTCATAGCGCTGATTGCCGCCGCCAATGCAGCATCTCTTTATAATAAGACACAATCTCTCACCAGCAACAGACCCGAGCAGATAGATGATATTTGACAAATAAAGAATCATGCTCTTATTAATTCTTCTAATCAATATTTAATGGTGTTCTTCTTACCGATTCAGAAACCTCTCTAACGCCGAATACTCTTCTAAACTTGCTCTTGATGCAGTCTTATTCTGATTCTTGTCATGAGGAAACAACAGTAACGCCACCAAACGCCAACCAACATCGTCTTAGTACTTCAGCTTGCTCTCATTGGCAGAGACAAACACATTCTCACCAAATTTCCACACCTCATCCAGCACGAGAACCTCGCTTGTTCCTCCAACTTCGTTCTTACTTCCATATCCATCTGAGAGAATTACCAGGTCCGCATCAGCACCCGATTCTAGCGTACCCTTGACTCCCTGTAATCCAAGCATAGCCGCAGGTATTGATGTCACAGCTCCAAGAGCCTGAGGGACACTAGCTCCAGTCCATTTCATGAAGTTGTTGACACACTCGAGGAGAGTAATCGAGCTATGTAGAGTTAGCTGAAAGCCTTTTAATGTGGTTCGAGTACTCACCTTCCGGCAATAGTATCGGAGTTCTCAAGGAGAAGCTTAGAGCCCCGTTTGATAATGTTGGATGTGTTCTGTCCATTTGTCCAAGGATATGCTCCATCAGGAAGACCTACAAGGTGCATGGCATCCGTGACTAGGATGAACCCATCTGGATGAGCACTGTAAGCAATTTTGATGGTTGTAGGATGCAGATGTATTCCATCAGAGATGATGCCAAAGTAAGGTCGTGGCACGCTCTCAGCTTTGCCTAATACTCCAAAGACTCCTGGGTTTCTGTGATGCAGAGGGCGCATGGCGTTAAAGAGGTGCGTGATCATTGTAGCACCCTTACTAACTGCCTGAGATGCCTCTTCGTAGGTTGCTTCAGTATGACCAATGGAGTAAATGATATCCCTTGATGTGATCTCCGGGATCAGGTTCATCATCTGTCCACGTTCTGGTGCCGCTGTAATCATCTTGATAGGGATCGGAGAGCCGTCAGGGCGAGGGATCATGTTTTCTCGACCATAGCATTTCTCGACGTCTTCAATAGAGTGAGCTTCGGTGAGTACATCGACATTGTGGACTCCGTTCTTGGTAGGGCTCAAGAAAGGGCCCTCGCAATGAGCTCCGAGAGATTCGGCTCCGTGGCCAGGGATCCGCAGTTCTCCAGATGGCCCAAGGTACGGGAGCGTCTGCCCGTAATTAGCTCCATGTACAATAGCCCCACCAAGATTAAACGCACCTTTTGGTATAATTCTGGCCGTTGGCTCGTGATGGTTGGGATGTAGGAGGTAACCCCTGTCTTGACCAGTAGGCGATTGACCTTTTGGATACTTTTGCCGTATTCGGTCATGTCGTCGAGTAGGGTTGAGAAGTTGAAGCCAAAAGCGCCGTTGAGCTGACACTCGATAAAACCTGGAGCGATGATGCGTCCACCGAGGTCGACGGTGTTATCGGGCATATTGCGGCCACCGTAGAAAGAAGCTTGGCTATCAACAATCTTGCCATTAATGGAGCTGACCCAAAGATCCTCCCAAACAAGGTCGTTGCCTTTCAGCAATCGACAGTTGGTGAACTTGGTGAGGCCATTCTTGGGCAGCGTCGGCGAGACGGCGATAGGCATGTTGAAGGGTTGTAAGATTGGTCTATTGAAAAGCGTTAGATATCTCGAATCAGGCTCGCTGTTTTCGAGTTTCGTTTTTTATCTTTGCTCGAAAGTCCCTAAGGACAATAATAGTTCATATTAGAAACTGAGGGCGAATCGTGCTATACTAGTATCCCGAAGATTCCATCACCAAACCGAAAAAGCCCTATCAAGGCGCCGAGAACGGCCACGTTTTCCAGATAGCACGATAAAAGTCACATCGTCATATCGTCATTGCGATTCAGTAACCGTGTAAGTTGGACCCGAGTGAACGGTGCCATCGTCGAAACCACAAACAAAAACTGTGTGGAGATGGTCAACCTGGTACGGTATGGTGTGGTTCCCTTTGGGTATGTTGCTGTGCATTTGATAGACCAGGGTAGATTTTGGGGTACAAAGATCATGGCATCCGTCCATTCTACCTCCAAAATCAATGCTCATCCTTACCTGGTTCAGATCTTGTTGATTCGACACAACGTGAAACTTGACGCCAGCCCAAGACTTGCTTTGTTACTGTTGTTCCATGTAACGTTAACTCATGGGGCGTCAGTAACCCATCGATCACCGGCCATAAAGAACAACCTCCACTAACAGAAGGACCAAGACCCCACTTACCACCTTCCCAACCTCCCGTCCCCTTGCACCTACCCTTTCATAAGCAGCCAATCAATATACACCAATCGTTTCAGCCGAGGTTTAGGCGTTCGGCAACAGCCATTCCATTCAATGGCCCCTCCCGGGTCAGCGTCGTCCTCGTCGACGCGAGAAGGCTACAGCCATGCGAATGCATCGCATCGTTACCTCAGACTCAAGCACGCGGGCCCATCGAGCGATGAGCATCGCCATAACCACCAAAAGAGACCAAAATATCATGTGACGAGGCCTCGTCGCCGCCCAACCATCATGGCTCATACAGACAATAGTGACCTGGATCCATCATGGCAGGATCTCGACCGGTACGTACCCACTTGCTCGAAGACAACCAGATCTACCTCCACCCTTCGGCTCCGAATCTCGGAGAATTCGAGTCAATAGACTTGATATGAAGTAATGGATCATGCTAACTGGGCCGGCTTTGCAGTGCCATTGGGCAGATCCTGATCATGGGCTGGGATGGCACTGAAGTCACTCCCCAAATCAGGACTCTCATCGAGGATCACCACCTTGGATCCATTATCCTTACTGCTAAAAATCTAAAATGTGAGTCTTGGTCATAAATTATTGTCCTATTTCTTAGTACTAACTATATAAAGCTGCTCAGCAAACAGCCGAGCTAGTCCAAGAGTTACAGACCATCGCAAAGAATGCTGGTCACGTACAACCCCTTCTCATCGCCCTTGATCAAGAGAATGGAGGGGTTAACAGTCTCTTCGATGAAGACTATGTCTGTCAGTTTCCCAGCGCCATGGGCGTTGCAGCTACTGGTCGAGCCGACCTAGCCTACGAGGTCACTAAAGCTACTGCAACTGAGATCTCAGCCTGCGGTGTCAATCTCATGCTAGGCCCTGTCCTTGATGTCCTGAATAACGCTCGATATCAGCCATTAGGAGTACGTGCCACCGGCGATGACCCCCAAGAGGTTTCTCAGTATGGCCTAGCCGCCCTAAGAGGAATTCGTGATGCAGGAATAGCCTCTTGCGGAAAGCATTTCCCATCATACGGAAACCTGAACTTCCTCGGCTCTAATTTAGATGTGCCCATCATTACTCAAACACTCGAAGAGTTGAGCATCAGTGCTCTTGTTCCATTCCGAAATGCTGTTGCGTCAGGGAAACTGGATGCCATGTTTATTGGAGGTTGTGGTATATCCAACCCATCCATGAACGTTAGTCATGCTTGTCTGTCCGATCAGGTCGTGGACGAGTTGCTACGAGATGAGCTCGGATTCAATGGCGTTGCAATTTCAGAGTGTCTAGAAATGGAGGCACTCAGTCACGAACTTGGTGTCCAAAACGGCGTTATCATGGCTGTCGAGGCAGGCTGCGACCTAGTCCTTCTCTGCCGTGCCTACGATGTTCAGCTTGAAGCCATTAAGGGGCTCAAGTTGGGTTATGAGAATGGGATCGTCAGTAAAGAGAGAATCTTCACGTCTTTGAGGAGGGTGCTCAACCTAAAGTCAAGCTGTACCTCTTGGGAAAAGGCATTGAACCCTCCAGGCATTTCCCTCCTCTCTCAGCTCCACCCCTCTCATCTTGCGCTATCGCTCCGTGCCTACGACGACTCAATAACGATTATCCGAGACAAAGAGAAACTCATTCCACTCACGAAGTCGATGCATCCAGGAGAGGAACTCTTACTGCTGACACCCCTAGTAAAGCCCCTTCCTGCATCTTCTCTCACAAAGAAACTGCTTGCTGCCAAGGAAAATCAGAGCCAAGCAGAGGGCCAACACGAGATGTGGGCGCACAATGATGGCCGTGATCGCCGTGCGATTCTTAGTGGAGAGGGCGTCTTTCGAGAATTTGGCAAATCACTTGCCCGGGCTCGTAACGAAAAATTGCTTCATACTAGCTATACAGCCAACGGCGTTCGTCCAGGTAAGGTCATCGGTATCCACAAATGTTTCTGCTTCTCTAATCAGCTGTAGTACATGAGAATCTCATCCACAGAGCTTCCTGCATCATCATTGTCACTGCCGATGCCAACAGAAACCTTTACCAAGCTGGCTTTACCAAACATGTCGACATGATGTGTTCCATGCTGCGAACAAGGGGTCAGAAAAAGCAGCTGATTGTGGTTGCTGTCAGCTCTCCATACGATTTTGCCATGGACAAATCTATTGGTACATATGTTTGTACTTTTGACTTTACGGAGAGCGCCTTGCATGCTCTTGCGAGGACACTTGTTGGAGAAATCGCACCACTCGGTACGCTTCCCGGAACACTGCGAAAGAGCAAAAAGGTGGTCAAGTCTAGGCAGCACTGGCTGGTTGAAGAGTTCAGCCCTGGGCGTGATGCATCAGGGCTGGATGACCTTCTTCGGGCTGTCCACCGAGCAAGCGCACCAGATTTACAATTTTTACGCGCAACATCCGCCGCTTCCTTCCAACTGAACAACCCTAATATTGCAGAGTCGCACTTTGTTGTCAGAAACAGTAGTACAAATGCTTTATATGGATTCGCTGCGACTTATTATGTTCACGGCGTCGGTATCTTAGGTGGTGTCTTTGTCGAGCCCACCAAGCGTGACGTTTCCATTGGAAGGTCTCTTCACCGACGGGCCATCCGGAGCCTCTTGCAACGTCGAGGAATCAAGCAAGTACAGATTGGCTCGACATTCCCAGGAGTCTTTCTCGGTATCCCTGTTGATGTTGAAGTAAACACTATCAAAGAATGGTTCACGACCAGTGGCTGGGATGTCCAGTTTCCCCGGCGCGTGTTAAACATGGTCATTCAAGATCTGGTCAACTGGTCCGCCCCAGAGGGTTTGTCTCAAAATATTCAAAGAGCCGGTATAAGTTTTGATCTAATCCACGATTTGGACAACGCGGATGGCGTGCTGAGCCATGTCCGAAACCACGCAAGCCCAGAGGTGCTAGAACTGTACCGCCACGCGTTGTCGGAAACGAAGCTGAGCGGAATCGTCCGAGCGAAGGATGCATCGGGTACCCTGTTGGGCACAATCATAGTCTGCAAACAGCACAGTCACTTGGAAACTCATTACCCATCTCTGAAGTCGCGCTCGGAAGCTATCAGCGGCATTCTTGCTCCAGTTGTGCCCTCTATTCCATTGGCAACTCTTACTTTGCAAGGCCTGGCTTTCATGGGTGTCCGTCAAGCTAGGAATCACAAAGCAACGAAAGCTGTACTGTGCTCAGTAGGTTATCAGCTCTGTTCGGATTCGCCAGTTACTAATACGAATAGGTTGTGGATGATGGTACCGAGTCATTGACAGCTATGGGCTTCGAGACGCTCCAAGCGTTCGAAAAGATTATAAACTCTCCAGAGAATGTCAGTCATCAACAAAACCCAACCAGAATTAGCAACTAACGAGGAATAGTTTTCGAGCTTAGCATGAACGTGACATTGATTCGTCGACTAGTGTTGTAGTACGAATGTTTGGAGTCAGATGAGTTACTGGTTAAGTTACCTTCCCTGAGCCGCTCTTGTATTCCAGCCTTCACGCGCCATTTGAACCTATATTCCCAGTTACTAGCCTTCGGCTAGCAACTAAAGCTTACTCTGAATGTCCAAAGCGTTCATGCTGATGTATACAGTTATAGTAAAATGTGATAGGCATTTTGTGAGGACGGGCTAGCATATTTCATGTCATTCTAGAAAAGGAAACTGCTCGATACTGCGTGATATAGTAAATGATAGTTTACATTGTGGCAGCCTCTTGCACAGAGTGGGTATGCTTTCTGCCTTGTCTCCTCTCTCTTCTCTCATGAGCGGAGCGAGCATATTGTGCTCCATGATAGTGAGATGTTCAGCTGCGCATGTGTGTCATAAACTTAGTTACAAAAAGAGAAGCAGCTGTATTTTCTCAACATCAATACGGTAGCAACCCGCAGTTCCCTGGTCGAACCTAAGCATTTATACTCTATAGCTATACTTAGCTTATGCTATCCAAGCCTCGGAGGCCGATAAGAGGTTAGCGGTGAGGAGCCAAAGAGCCAATATCGCAATATAATTGGATGATCGGATCCTACATCGGCCCATCCCGCTGTCGATCTTTTAGCGGCTGACCGAAGGACTATCCTGGCTCCTTGACAAGGCTTCCTTCCACCGAATCTAGATATAACACCTTGAGGCATCAGCCATTTACTCTCGCAATATACTCCGTACCCAACCGGCTATTGGCAATATCTTCATCCCTTTTCTGCCATCCTGTTGATAAAGATGGACCCGCCTCGACATTCGGACTTGCGGCGTCAGTCGCTCAATTTGTGACGTTCACGTCAGCATTGATCTCAAAGGGTACTGAGATATACCGATCCACAAGTGGTTTAAGCAGCGATATCTCGAATATTGAAGCAATTTATAGCAGATTGCATGATTTTGGGTTTACTTTGGCTGCACCAGTACATGGCCTCGGTGGACAGTGCACTAAACATGTTGAAACGATAGCCGAACTATCTAGAGCTTGTCAGGCAGACTGCGCACAATTACTCGCCACTATCGCAAAACTCAAGGTTCAAGATGGACCAGGACATAAGTGGAAAAGTTTTCGAGCCGCACTGAAAACCCATTGGAAAGACGGAGACATCGCCAGGCTAGAAGATCGGCTGCACAAAGCACAGACAAGCCTGACGTTTGAGCTTTGTACAATTTTAGGGTTTGTTAAGCTGCTTACTATAAGAATCTGTTCAAATCCTATCCACTTGGTCTTTTCCGAAGCCCATATGCGTCGCCAGCCACTACTTTTGGTGTGCAGGCACCGACATGCAGAGATCACAAGAGGGCCTTTTACAAACGCTACTCTACCAAATTTTTCGTCAATGTCCGGATTTGATACAAGTAGCCTGCTACCAACGATGGCAGGAGATGGATCCTGAGAGTCTGTCGAAGCCTTGGAAGTTATCTGAACTGCGAATTGTTTTGAAGAAAGTGGCTGATCAAATAGACATACCTCAGCAATTCTGCTTCTTCATCGACGGCATTGATGAGTTCACAGGGGACCGCCAAGACCTCTGCCAAGATCTAGTGGAGCTTTCTCAGTCCCCTAACATCAAGCTGTGTGTCTCGAGTCGACCCTGGAACGTGTTCGAATGCAACTTTGGGAGCGACCCTGATAGAAAGCTTTATATTCATCAGTTAACTCATAACGATATTCGAAACTACACGGAGATGCGGTTATTAAGTCATCCGGGCTGGAAAACGTTAGAGTCGGAGGTTGTGGGTGCTAACGTACTTATAGATCAGGTCACAGAGAGGGCACGTGGTGTATTTCTTTGGGTGTTTTTCGTGACCAGACTCTTGCGAGAAGGTTTGGAGGAGGATGACAGTTTTTCTGATTTATGCCGGCGCCTTGAGAGCTTCCCGTCAGACTTGGAACCATTCTTCAAGCATATGCTAGAGGCGGTGCAACCAATCCATCATGAAAAGATGAGCGGTGTCCTAGCCATCGCGGTTAAGGCCGGGTCTCCATTGAACGTATCAATCTATCGCTTCCACAGTCTTGAGTATGAGCCGGTGGACTATGCCTTGGAAAGGCCTGTGGAACCCCAAGACAAGCAGGAAGAGAAAGTTTGGTATAAAAAGACTAAACGACGCCTGAATGGCTGGTGTAGAGGACTGTTGGAGGTCAAGCAGGGCCAAGTGGACTTCCTTCATCGCACGGTTATGGACTTTCTCAGAACGAAAGAGATGTCTGATTTTCTGCGAGTCAGAAACAGGGATGGATTCAACGCCAACCTGTCGATTCTAAGAGCTTACACAGCATGGATTAAGCTCACGGCATCCAACGAGAAGATACTACGCACCGGCCCCGGCAGCTACAATGACACTCCATTGACATCGCGGATAATAGAGGCTATTGCATATGCTCGTGAGTTGGAAGAAGAGACCGAGGACCACACTCAAGACGAGATCGTTCTTCTTGACACAATTGAAGCCACGATGTGCACTATAGATCGTAAAGCAGAAGACAGGGTATTTCCTATATCCGAGGGCTTCAACTCCGATGGTGCAAAACTATTCTTTAGAGAGTGTGTTGTCAAACAAATGCTCTTAAAATACTTATCGCACAGAATTAGAGGTTGATTATTTCGAAGAATTCGAGATAACGCCTCTAGCTGTGGTGATCCATTCAGAGCTCTGGCCGCACAGAGAAAGTTTACCTTGGCCTGAAAAATGCATCAAGATGTTAAAGCTCTTGTTGGAAAACGGAGAGAGTCCTAACGATATATACGATAACGTCGAGCGCGACAGCCATGAAACTACCATGATGTCAACCTGGGCCATGCTTATCTTCTGGATTATTCCCAGTCTGATCGGAGAAATAGGGCCCAAGTTCATTCCAACCCTACAGAGTGATCTTTTGCCACTATTCTTGAAGCACGAGGCAGATCCGAATGCTTTGGTCTGGAGACTTCATCAAGGGCTTACTGAAGAACCAAAGTCAGTATACTCGTCAGTCTGGAGAGACATGGTTCTTGTTTCATTCCAGATGCAAGGGAGGCCCGACACATATCGCTATCTTCGGGTTCCCGATGACTTTCTCGTCGCTGGGGCTGAATCCGAATTGCCATCCTTCGGGACATTATCACTTGGTCAGCTTCAACCGACAATCGAGGAGACTATATTGGAAGAGTTCTTGCAGAGGTTAGAAACCAAGAACGAGGACATCTCTGATGTGCAACTCTTGGCTTACGTGACAGACAAGTTGTTGTCAAAGATTTCGGAAGACACTCTGATGAAAGAGCATATTTGGAAAGCTATTTGCGCGGCTTTTCCCTGCCATTTGGCAAGCCAATTGCGAGACAAATACTTGCCCCAGGGAAGTAAAGTGCGAGATATATACTGGCCCAAGGCTGGTGGAGATACCGGTGCGACCCAGAGCACCAGACTACATGGGACGAGTAAAAGGCGTAAAGTAGCAACTCTTATACCTCAGGTATCTAGAGAATCATCTAAGAGGCCTAAGATGTAACTTGATATTTCATACTTGAAAACTGTTTTATAGGCCTTTAATAGTTAAGTCTTTTAATCTTCTCAATAATTATAGTTTTTATATTACTTTACTTATATTTAACATTATATTAACTATTGCTATACTATTATCTTAAAAGAGGAGTAAGTTTTATAGTATATTACAGTAGCATAATAATTAAGTAAATAGTAAAAACACTTAACCTTATATAAGGCTCTAACTGATATACTTATTAATCCGTAATATCCAGTCTGGGTTCACAAATCTGGTCGATGGCGTAGGTTTTACCTATAATCTGAAATATAGTTATCTGGTGATATCAGAAAACTGGCTCCGGCTTAGCCTGTACGTCTGGTATCCAGGAAGAAGTTCCTGCTGAATGTCTCAGTTGATTGTGTGTTTTTGACGGACACAGTATTCACATCAAGTCAGCTTCGTGATTGATATGCCTCAAGGTCTTCACTGCTGCTGTGAGTAGTAGTGACCTTGGGCCTCATCAGATATAGAGCTAGGTGAGAAATTTAGTAAATACCGGTATGGAAGTGGTCGAACATAGAAGTCTAGATTATTTGCGGCGTTACAGTGCAAGATGAACTAATTTCCAAACTACTTTGTAGCAGGGGATCTACCATGATAACCGTCATAGCTTCCCCTTATTCTCCCTCTTCCTCATTACCTGTGCCGACCTCAAAAGCGCGTACAAGCTCTGCAATCTTGGCATCTCAACACCTCTTTCTCTCGCAATTCTAACAGGATTGCCCAAAATCACCTCAAGCTCTAACGGCTTACCGGCCTCCCAGTCGAGCAACATGCTCGGCCTGGCGCCCTTGTTCCGCGCTGTGCTCTCAATGATCTTCTCTGGCTTTGCCATACTATCAGGGAAAGGTCGACCTAGAATCTTGGGCACGGCATCACGAATCTCGTGCATCACACCCAGTAGATGTCGCTGTAGCTCGTCGTCTGCGACCATGTCGGCGTTGCCGCGCCCACCGGAGAGGACAGCCGATGGGTTCATGGCAGCGTTGATACAGAGCTTATGCCAGCGCACAGTCTGAAGGCCGACTTCATCATGAGGGTCCACGTCTTTGATACCGCCCAGATCTGTCCACCAGCGGCGCAGCGCCTCAGTTGACTCCGTCCCGCGGCGACCTAGCTCCGAGTCCTGCGAAGCCAAGCCATCGGTATAAGGTCCAATGCTGATACGTGTCCAGCGGTTCTGACGAATGGTACCAGGAGAGGTCTGTTCTGCGCTGACGACGGTAACAGCACTGATGATAGGGTTATTTGGGAAGCGCTTCCGGAAGGGCTCTTCTACACCAACACCGTTCTGGATGAGAACGATACAAGACTTTGGGCCAACTAGGGGCTCAATTATAGAAGAGTCATCACTGATATCTGGAAGAGCCTTTGTTGTCACAAAGATATAGTGCCAGTCTCTCTTCGCACCTGATGTGCCAGCTGCTGCAGCGGCATCGACAGATGGGAACGCTGCATCTGGGTTGAAAGTGTAATCACCAAAGCTTCGTGTTTGCAGCTTGACGCCGTCCTTTTGGATAGCAGCGTAGTTGGAACGCGCTACAAGAGAGACGTGGATGTTTTGCAATGGCTGATATGTTAGTCAGTGAGGGTCTGCTTATGCGTGTGACAAGGAGACGTTACATGATGGAGTCGCGAAGCATAGAAACAACCAACGGCGCCAGCACCGATAAAGATGATATCAATACGACTGCAAATAAAGATATTTGTTAGTCGTCTATTTAGGACATGACTTGTATGTGATTGGATGTCATTATGGATGGGTATTTCTCACCTAGTGTCTGCCATGATCACGATGTATGTTGGACTACTCCTTTGTTTACGTTATTGGTGGAGTACGAATGAATCAGCTTGTAAATAGCGGTGCACCCAATTCCTCAATAGGTATCTCCGTATTGGTAGTGCAGCAAAGTCAGATAAGATGCAGTTTTCGATACAAAACAAGACTCAGTAAACAGTACAGAAATCGTAGGATGAATTACAGGAACCCAAGAACCGAACCAACCCCGCCACTTTCGCCACGGAGCACCGAGGTCCATGCCGTAACAGGGAGGCTGACACTGGAATTGGAAACTGGAAACTGGAGAGCTTTGCTGGAGCACACCATCGATACCCAGCTCAGCCAAGCCTTATGGTATCTTGTTATTTATGGATATCGCTACACTAAGAACCCACGGCGGGCTCATACGGTGTTCATACTTTGTAATATTACTGATTAATCCCTTTCCTTCTTCTCGATCAGTCATTTCCAAATGCCCTCAATAGGAAGTCCGTCAATACGTCTTGGTTTTCTTGCCAGGCGATCGGCCGTCAACTGTCATATGTAGTAATAGCATCAGCTTTCGGGGACGTTAGGTATCAAATCTTGACATCGTCAGACAGCTAGCTGATCGACCACCACCTGCTGTATCTGGCTCTTCGTCTCTTCATCGGACTCAACCGTGCCCCTTCTTTCTTTGTGAGACGTATATCGACCTAAACAGATACACTGCATGAAGGGAGAGTCACACTCCCTCGTCCCCCATCTGACAGTTTATTCGTTTCGCATTAGACTTTTCCCCTCCAGTTTCGTCGCTCCGACAAACCGACGCAGAGGAAGTGAAAGAAGATTTCCCTGCGGCATCAGTAGTCGCGCGTGCACAAACAAGGCAAGTCATCAAGGTAAAGTAGTTACAGTAGTAGCAATTAAAGCGATCAATAATCAATCGCTACACTTTCGGGAGCTATACAACACCCAATCGGTCACGCCGTTCGCCCGGGTAGGGTTCGGGCTCGGGACACCCCGCCGATCGTTGATCATCATGGAGGTTTGGCTTGCTTCTTGGTGGGTGAGATTTCACGTTCAGCAGAAACACGACTTCTTGAAGGAACGGCCTGGACCCAGTGGCCATCCATCATCGTCAAATCCCACGCGACTCAAGCCACGTCGATAATGCAGAGCAAGCCAAGTTCTGTGATGACTTAGCTCAGTAGCCAATCTACCAACTGCCGGCTGAAAGAATGTCCAATAGTCACGAGTTAACGGAGCTAGCTAGCATACTCCGTACAAAGCATGCCATGCCATGCCATGCCGTCTCAAAGTACCGGCCGTTTATGGACTTTATTAGGGTCGAGATAAAATACTACGCAAAGATAATAATAGGTGTTGGTTGGTATGTGCCTACAGCTGATTCCCGGCTTCTCCAAGAAGTCAAGACGACATTCTCAAAGCCGGGTGCCCAGCAACGAGTTCAGATTTATCTATGCCAGAGCAAAAACATCCAGGTCTATGGAGAGCAGACACTGAATGCCGATTACCACGCCGAGAAAATCTCAACGCGGTTGCTGGCAAACATCAAAACGTCACGCGAAGCTGTCCAAGAGTTCGTTAGTATCATAGCGAGATTGCGCATAGCACATGGTATATGTATAGCTGTAGAATGATGCCATCAAGCATCGCAACGAGACGCGATTTGCGCCTTGAAGCTCTGTCATCACCAGCCCTGCCAAAAGTGGCCTACCGAAGAGGCGCATTCAGTTTAGAAAGCACCTGACACAACGGTAGCGGCAGCGGCCGCTTCCCGGACATACAAGACAATACTTGACCCAACGCCAAAATCATGACGCAACCAAGGAATCTACCTTGCTGGGTATCGTAATGTGTATGTATGTGAGGGTTGCAGTAGCTATCGGGGATCAGCGATACTGACGGATGGAGGGATGGAAGAACATCTCGTGGCGTGCCCAGCAAGATGGTATGGTATGGTATGGATGGTATGGTAAGAAATGTGGTTGTGTTGACCCCAACTCAGTCAGGCTTTTGTGTGGTTGCAAAGGTAAAAAATTTCAGCCTGCCAAAGATATGGTCGAGTTTTGTTTTTGCAATTTGGCAAAGTCAGCGCGTGGGGGTATTTTGATTGCCCGGCCGCCGATCGACCAATCATATCGTGTTGTGGCTTGGGACTTGTCGCAGCCAATAGACGCTCCAATCCTGAGCGAGGTACCGCATCTAGACCAATCAGAGAAGAGCGCATATGACTTGCCTTTTTCGGACATCGTGGAACTGTCCAGCGGCCCCAGTCAATCCATAGCTTCATGGTCGACTGCATTGCAACTCTCCATATCCATGGATATGGTTAGCCAATAGTTCCATCTGCTGTGTGAATATATATGGACCTTGATCAAAAAACCGGCCCGTTTGGAGGTTTGTCTCCTTTCCTTTCATTCTTGTCCACCAACAACCGCGGCTTGCCATGATATACCGAGCGCCATCGACAACGATCGTGCCTGTGATGTGATGTGCTGTCCTGTCCCGTCCTGTCTTGTGCCTGATGGAACGACGAGGCTGTGACAACTCAGTTACCTAATGTCATATGTACGCAACTGATCTTGTCTTTTGCCAATTTCAAGCATGTGCGCGTCCGTTCCAATCTATACCATTCTTGACCTGGTCTTCTATTGGCGCTTAAGCCGTTCAAACCATCGTTAGGGCTCGTTTCGTTTCATTTCGCACCGAGCCTCATAATATCAGTTTGTGGAAATTGACCCCGAGTCCAAAGGTTGTACTACGTAGCACATAGTATCCGTAGAGGCTCAAGACACACCTGACCGGGGCGACCCTCACCCTCATGCTTGCGCTGACCTGAGACGAGGAGATTGGCTATGGGTCGAAGCAGATGCGGCTAAACAGAAGCGCCATCGCAAATGTCGAGGTGCAGATGGAGCCCAAGACTCATTGGGGATCGCGCGCGCAGAGCTACTGACGAACGGCGCAAATGAGCCCCATCACCAGCAAGACATAAAAGTAATAGATTGTCAGGATTGTCCGTGTTACAGTAGTTAGGAGTGAATATGTAGACTCGGTCAACAGATATGTCGGTATCCTCTGGTCCGTGTTGTAGGCGAATCGTCATTCCTTGTTAAGTAAAAGCGAGACCTCATTTGCCAAATGCCCATCAGTCGGCCAAGTTCTTTGACGCAGATCAGTAGCAGTTGACCAAATGCCATATGCTACGTGGTATCATGGACCGATCAGTCAACTCCACTCTGAACATGGGGAAGAAACTTACCTAAAAAGCACAGATCTTACAGTATTAAAAAAGCCGAAGGTTGAAACCACAGGGTCTACAGTATGGGTACCGTAGAGTACATGTATACGTAGCGACCAACACCAGCACTCGTTAGTCCAACAGTGACTCCTGCTGATTCATATGCAAGAGCTGGCACATAAGCTAGTTTTCCTGCGAGCAATGAGAGACCACCTTGACAGGCGCTGGTCCAAGCTCCGTACATCTGTACCACCAGGACGCAGGGGCGCAGGCTTCTAGAAAAATTGCTGGAACTTACAGCAGTCGATCAAGGGTCGGGGTGTGTGAGAGGCAAACAGACAGCTCAAAATCCTGTTTGGGGGAATTCGCTATGATGCCAAGAACCAATCATGTTGACAAATAAAGATGCGGGATGGTGGGGGCAGACATTGGGGCCCCGATGGGATGTCTGGAGTTTTAGACAAAGTCAGACAAGGGTTCCGGTCCATTTTCGAGTGACTTGGGGAACGGTGCAAGCACAAAATATCCAGCACTGTCCTGACATGCCCTGCTATGACATGACATGACATGGCTGAGGTCGGTCTCTCATGTTGATCAATGCTAAGAGTGACTGTGTGAATGAATGGCTGATTGCTGTTTCAAATTGTCATGTCTTCCAATTGCAGATTGACAGCAAGCCTGTTTCCATCAGCTAGCTTATGACTGATAATGGCGGTGTCTGTGCAACCAGCTAAAACCTTGGGACCTGTGGGTTTCTCTGTTTCTTACTTGGCGACTAACAAGAGCCGAAGTCACACAACCGCGAAGCATCAAGCTCCAAGACAACCAAGAAGTCACCCTCGTCTTGACAGCTTCATAAAACGATTGGTATCAGACATTTCGCACAAAACCACTTGTGTGGATATTCGTCGGTAAAATGTCGATCCCTAGTGGACCAAGAAGGGCTGCAATTCATTCATACCACTCGCGTTTGAGAGCATGAGTATATCACGAATAAACGAGACCCAAACTTCGTGGTCGTATTTCCTAATAAGTAATCATGACGTTCAGGATATTGTCAGCTGAATCAACTACCCCTGCTTGGTCTCTGCCTTCTTCCCCATATCTGTGATTAGGCAAGTCACAAGTGACATTGACAGATGCAAGTAAGTAGCAGGCAGGTGTGGTATAGACCCTGCGTGAGCCTCGTGGAGTGTACGCAGACATGTAAGGGTCTGCTAGAGTGCAGAATGGACCATCAAGTCAGACCTCGAATCGACCAAGGTTATCATGACTGGTACCTGCGTGGAGTCCCTGACACTGCATTTGTTGCGGTCAAGCAATGAGCCTTCTCTCCATCATCCCATCTTGACGTTGGACTTCGATACCCCATACAAGTGAACGGACGGCGTGGAGATCATAGATCTATCTCCCGGCGGTCTGATAACTTCCGAAGCTTGCTCAGTATCCCACTCTGGCGCGGCTGTCGCTTTGGGCGGCTCCAGAATTTCTTTCAATCTTGACTTAGCGGCCAGACTGCGGGGCCTAGAGCTGTCATTTTCCTGTTCTGATTCTTGTAAATGGAGGATTTGCTTAATCTGCTCTGGGTATCTCCGGCGGTAGGGAAAGCGGAGAGCAATCTGAAATATGATTCGATCTTCATACGAAACGCTGTTATGTATGAGCGAGATGGTAGGTACTCTCAACTTCTCTGTCATTGGCTTATGGGGAAGAAATAGTACCCAGATACTCGGTATTGTGTCACAAGAGTCTCCGAGCTCTAACATTGTGAACTTGATGGATTTTTGGCTTATAAAAAACCATTCTGAGCAATACTTGTGGTAGCTCTCTGTCCCTTTATCCCGCTGCTACTAAGAATCAAAAGTTTCCATAAAGCTTCCGGGGCCAAGTCGATTGGGAATTCGCAGTGCATGATATTCCTTATGGAGGTCAGTGAGTATATGGCTGAGATGAATGCAGTGAATCCGCAACCAACAAAACAGCAGCAACAGGGATCCATTTCTATTCTTACTAAAAGCCCGGCTGGTTCTGGCTCGGCAGAGGCACAGCGAGTCGGGGTTGTATGGCAAGTCCGGTAGTAAACGTCCGCCATGTTGAGCGCAAGGGAATACCCGCGATCACAGACTGGGACAATAAAAACATTTGGAGCTTAGTTCTCTATGCATTTCGTCTTCCACATTAAAACACGACGTCCATGGCAAGTTGATCGCAATAGTGATTCAGAAGTCACATACAAGTACTATTGTTCGACGACGATGAGTCGTCGTTGAGTATAAGCCATCTTCATGCGAAAGTAATCTCCCGGCACCCGCTCGCCCGCACTGTCCCGTCGGGATCCGTGCGTCGCGGGGGGAGTTGGGGAAATGCTGTCAACTAAACTGCAGGATGCGCATGTCACAAGCACACAGCTAAGGCGCCTGTCTGTCGCACCTCGGAGTGTATCCGTTTCTATGGATTCCGGAACGAATCGAACCCGACAGGATTGGACCTGCACCGACCGGGCGGAGACGGATAGTTGTGTAATGCTGATGACGCGGAAAAGTCGACGATGCGAATGGATGAACGGATGATGTCTCAGCCACCCGCCTAAAACATTGAAGCACTATCCGTACAGAATGTCAGCATTCACAGCTCTCGAGTGAGCACGCGTGCCAAGGTTCTTGCGCAGCTACGAGGCGTCGACTGTGCCGTTATTTGCTGTCGGCCACAATATCCGCCTGGACTTGTAATGAACGATGAAGCGATGAAGCACCGTATAGTCCCCGAGGAATTATACCAAGATAGGCAGTCCGACAGGAGAATAAGAGGCAAGGCTACGAATAGCATCGGCGAATCTCTAGAGCCAAGACTACTCAGCCTGGAAAGACCCAATACCTACCCCTGGATCAGCGGTCTGCACACAAGTGCGCTTGTCATGGTACGTAGCAGTGTAGCACGGTCGGTGCTTAATTTGGCTTGGGGGCACCCTGGACCAATGATTTGCAGGGTCCACGAGGGTCTTGGAGAGCTATTCCTGAGACAATGCAGCTTGTTGGTCAGTCATGACTGTCTGCGTACGCCTTCTCGAAATTCCACAGCACGCACAAGAAAAAGCCCAGCGGTTATACATAGCCCGGTATGCCTGTAGCGGAATAGGTGCAAGTGAATAAGCTGGGGCGCTGGGGCTTTGTGGATAAAAAGATCCGGGATATTTGTAGGTAGAGAGCTTCTGACAGTCTGGGCCTTGATCAGAAAGCGTCGCGTGAACTCTAGACAAGGGGCATCAGAAGCATGATGATGCTGTTGCCTGCGCGAGAATGGAGTCAGCGATAGAAGTGGGAAGAACAGCAAATGAAGGAATCTCGCAGCGTGAAAGGAAGCGAGACTATGCCCTGTGCACAACGAAGTAAATTAATACTTCGGACATTATATCATGCTTGAGCAACCCGCCCATGGTACGTATCAAGGCGCTGATCGGTAATTGAAGCGGCCGGTCGCATCTTTCAAGTCAGAAACAGAGCCGCGGCGTTACTATTTCTGCCAAGTATCCAACCAAGACCACCTATTTACGGCGAGAATTATTTACCAGAATTCGTAAATCTAAGACAAAATTGTGGATGTAGGCGAACATCAAGCGCGCCCTATCAGAAGAGTTGGAGTAGTTTGATGCAAGAGGATGTTGATAGGTGGAGCTGCAGCGGTTCAAGTGCAACCACTCAGCCTGATCTGGTACAGTATCTAAATACAGTGCGGCACAGTCTTGCTAGTAGTCCCGTCGCGAGTGCTTCGCAGCAGCGGAGCGGCACAGAGGAAGGAGCCTTGCATTCATCCGCCGTGTTTCCATTCTTTATGGAGATTGCACGGGTAATAGGTTAGTAGTGAGATGAAATAATACCGGACCTCGCTCAATTATCGATGAAGGCGAACGCTTTATCATATCAATCTACTCAGCTTACAGTACCTTGGTTGTCAGTTATCTCCCAGGGATCTACCAACAAGAGCAAGTATTGCGAGTTTCCGAACCGATACCGACGAGACTCCAACTACTACTGTACCGTTACCCTATAAACTCCGCGCCCATGGGTACGTATATGTTTGCTTTTTCTCCCGTCCTGCAAGACTCAATATGATGGATGGATCGTCCCGAGGATGCTCCGCCGATAAGGTACTGCATGTACGTAAAACTTTTCTTTTTTCGTTTTGATGACCATCATCAATCTGTTAAACTACAGTAGCCCTGTTTGGGTCGTACCCGTTTAAGCTTGAGTTCAGCCAATAGCTGGAAACCTTGTTAGACTGGCTTGCCTGCTTGCTTGTCTGTTCTGCCGCGATCCTCACTGACGAATGCCAATTGCTTACCCTACCCCCATAAACAGAACCCCAGCCAACGGCCACTAGACGAGACGGACGGCCTGTGTGAGATAGGTAGATGTCAGTAAGTTTGTCTTAGTAGGTACAGTATTGTACTAACCTACTGTACCGTCTTACCAGGTACAGGGCAAGGCACAGCCTGCACGCAATGATACCTGCACGAGAGGTTCCTAAAATACAGCCGATATCCAGCTGCATAAGGGCGCCATCTAGCCGTCAGATTTGGAGGCCGAGTCGTAGTAGAAGTGGACTAAAGAGAAGCACGGCAATGTTACCGTCGTGTCGTGTCGAGGGTTATGACCGATCACTATCCATCGTCAATACTGTTGACTGGTCTTGTCTGTGTCGTTCGTCTCGACTTGACTCAAGCGAGATTTGGAGTGGTTGTGGAATACCTTATGAAAACATACATAGTAATACCTGATCAAGGAGCGAGTTGTGGCTGATTCTGATCCCGAGCTGGGACTAGGATATCAAGTCAAACCAGTCAGCATCGCTGCATGGCCCCGAATTCTCCCATAAAGTTAAACATGGATATTCTGATCGTCCCTCTGTCCCGTTATGCCAGTCAACCTAATTTACCCGTAGTCAGTCGCTATTTTACGGTAGGCAATCCCGAAAGGAGCAACCCTTTCACATTCCCTTTTGTAGTTGCTGATATTGAATGATGCTGCTATTTTCTGCATCGTTGAAGAAGGCAGGTACGGTGGACTAGACTAAACTAGACTGTCAGCACCTACTAGGTACTGCGCTTGCCCTACAAAGTAACTGGTTAGGGCACCTTCCTTCCTTCCTACCTACCTACCTTACCCATGTGCAGTATGGATGCTTTGTGATGGCGATGCGCTGCGCTGCGATGCGATGCGATGCGTGCGGCTCCTCCTTCTCACTTTGTGCCCTCCGCGCTCCTCCACTATAATCTGTCTCGCACCAATCTTCCCCATGCATCGTGATCCATCCACCATGACATTAGTGGACAAATCCCACGGACCCAGAGCGAGCTCCACAATCCCCCAAGCTCACTCTCTGGACCTAAATTATTTATCCATAACAAACTAGACTCATGACATTTAATCAACCGGCCATGCGAACGTATCAAATCTCGTCTTTTTACACGGCTGAGGACTGTCGATCTGGAGATAGACATACTGTACAATACAACAGCTGCAGCTCTTCTAACCCCCAATTACTCGCACACGAACTGATGCCCAGTCAACTTTGTATCACAACTGAACCCTTGAGAGCAACAGCAGGAAGACGCTATCCCAGACTCGGCCTTTATCCCACTCTTGACTGACCATGCCACGGGCCACGGAGGGTGACGATGCCCTCTCGAGCTCGTCATGGTCGCTTCAGAACCCTTGTCCCCCATCCCAGCCCACGCTTCCCACCCCAGTGCCCCAGCCCAGTCACCTTGCTGCTTGCGCCATCGTCCCACACTGTACAGCCGAGTATCCTCGATCGCGCCCGTGTCCGCTACCCTCCACGTCTGGCCTTGCTGAGTTATTCAAGACAAGGATATTGGACCATGGGGCCTGGGGGCCGTAGGCACAGAATACATACAGCAAGCGAGCGAGCGAGCGGGCAGGCAGGCAGGTAGGCGGAATTAACCAGCGAGAAAGCAAGAATTCGATTCGATACGGGCGGGAAACGATTCGGTACGACAAGAGGATCAAGGGATCATGACCGAGCCAAGGGACCAAAGGGTCGAGGTGCTCTGCTGCCATTCACAGACATATCACATTGTGATGGGTGTTATGCTGCTCTGCTCTGCTCTGCACACCACGCCTCGGTGCTGCTGCGGCTGCGGCTGCCGTTGCTGATGGTGCTTTCTGTCCTTCATCATTGTTGTCTCCTGTTGTATTCAAAACCATAAGAGAAGCCCTCCTCCTGAAATCTTGTCTTTGAACTTGACTTCACTTCTTTCTCGCATTTCCTCAGCATAGCAACCACTGTGTCCTTCAGTGTGTTCCTTAGGGAGCGCGCTTGTTAGTGCGGTGTGCTCTCTCTTTCTTTCTCTTCACAGTTGGTGTCGGCCGCCGACGTCACCAAAGCGACAGTACCAGGTCCGACGAACAACACAACGCAAACGAGAACGCCCCGACCATCCGGGCCGACATCTCCACCTACAACGTCTCCAGCAAGGCGGCTTGGCTTGGCCTTGGTTGTCGATGTCGTTCTGTCCTAGCTGGCTCTGTAGCTGAAGGCGCCAAACCCGCTTGTGCACTGCACCAGAAGAAACCCCGGTCCTGCCGCCGACCTCGTCCGCCCATCCATTTCAGGTATTCCTGCGGCGCACTCCCTCAGTCTGGCACTCTCCCCTCCCACACCCACCCAACCACATCTATCGCACACCCAGGGTCCAGGGTTACAGTAGCGAGCGATCCAACCCGGCCACAAGCTAGGTCTAGGTACCTACTGTACTGTACAGTACAGTTCCAGAGGAGACCCCAAGACACCCCAAGGGAAAATTTACCCACCCACCGGTCGGTGGCATCTCCACTCCTGTTCCTCTCTCTCTCATCAATTGGCTTTATCAACTTGCCCTCAAAAACTTTTATTGTCCTCTGCTCCCTCGTTCCTTGTCTGGATTCATTTTCCAGCCTCTTCCAGCTCTGCTCAAGCTCTGCCGCGATATGTTCCTGTAGCTGTCCGGTTTACCAAAGCTCTTTCGGCCCATTTTCCCCAACTTCAAGTCCACTTCGTTTAGCGTGGAAGTGCTTTTGCGGGACACTTACACCACAAGCCTTCAACTTGGTGCCGATAGAAACCCACCATATTCTCCTCTACCTTGTCCGAACCGAGCGTACTCGACTGGGACTTGATCACTTTGAGACCTACATATCAGGCTTCTACAGAAACCTACTGTCCTCACCATAAACCATTTCGCCATCCAGCTTTCGAATCGACTGCATCTTTAATCCGCACCCCGCCAATATGATAATTGATGGAGAAAAGTATGCCTGTGAGGCCTGCGTCCGCGGCCATCGCGTGAGTAACTGTCAACATTCTGGTAGGTCGAACATTCGAGTCCAACCACCTGATCCCCTGCTAACCACTTGCACTTCCTAGACCGTCCACTTCAACATATCAACAAGAAGGGTCGACCAGTTTCCCAATGCGCGCACTGTCGCGCTATGCGCAAGTCTCGCTCTGCCCATGTCAAATGTGACTGCGGCGAGAAGACGAGCAAATGTGCCCATTTGCAGCCAACTGTTGAAGGGCATACTGGTGAGCTTCCTTCTGCTCGAGCTGTCCTGGACCTCGAGGCGCTCGACTTGAGTCGCATTTTCTAAACATTTCTCAGAGACATGCTGCTGCAATCATGGCGGCCACTGCAGTTGCTCGCACAAGAATGAGCCTGCTCTTGACACTGTTCCCGAGTCTGACTCGGAGCGCGAGTCGTTGACCATGAGCATTACTGGTCGCCCCAAGCCTCCTGGTCGACGACGACGAGCCAACACGGTCCACTCTGACGGTGTTCTGACTTTCGACCAGCATGGCAACCACAAGCCTGCTCATCGAAACAACCGAGCTTCACAAAAATGCGGTCCATACCAGCTCAACAGGGTCAACTCTGCTCACAGCACTAGCAGTCTAGGCGCCGACAGTATGCTTCAGAAGAGCTCGCGGGAACCTCCCAGCAGTCGAGCACGCGCTGCTACTAACCGAGAACGCCGAGTCAAATCGGAAACCGCCTCGCCACTTATGAGCGGTACTAGCAGCTTCCAGAACCTCAACGCCAACCTTCCTCCTCTGGACCTGTCAGGCATTGAGTATCCTCCCTATATGGCCAACAGCACGTTCGACTTGTTCGGCTCTGGCTTCAACTCCGAGACAGACGCACCCATGTACAGCGCCGGTCTTAGCGCCGCCTCGGTCGATTGGAGCCATTACGATCTTTCAGAGATGAAGGGCGACAGCTTCACACCATCAAGCTACAGCCAGGCTGGTACCCAAAGTTTCAATGGGCTCTTCGACTTTGGCAGCGGCTCAGAGCACTTGCCTCACCTCGCCAACACTACATCAACTTCGGGAGAGGTTTCCGAGGTCGAGGACTTTCTCCCCGGAGGAGATGACGAATTGCATGGCCTAGATGGTTTTAGCCGCGGCGGCAGCTTCATCCGACAGACCGGCAACGTGATGGCCAACTCGGCCGATCTCACCAGCATCGATTACGATAGCTTCTACAAGGGCGCCGACGCTGGCCCTATGGCTGGAGCTGGCTTGTCAATGGTCGAGGATGACCCTGCATTTTGGATGCCCAATTACAACGAGGGCATTGCAACAATGGACGAAAGCCCCGACCCTCTCGGCCCTGCTTCCATGCCCAGTTTTTGGGGCATGTGAAGATTGATTGAGGTTTCGAATATCCTGGCGTACATAATACCCATTCGGTTTTCTATTTTCGAGTCATTAAGGCGACGCACCGGTAGGCGTTGGAAAATACCATACAGATTGAAGCCTTGAGAGATATGGCTTCTTCTTTTTTTACTTATTTTGCGCGATCAGCGGCAACACATATACGTTTCATGTAGAGCGGACTTTCGCTCACCACCAATCGCAAAACTGACGCAGTCAACTGACGTCTGCATTTCCGATGGTGATGATGATGATGACAAGACGACATTTTCATCCAAAAGGTAGATGGTTTTGGGGATATTGATGAGCATGATTTTTCCTACTATCAACTGGGAGGAATAGGAGATATAGAACAGGCGCAGGTGGCTTTCTGAATTATAAAGACTACGGAGCAACGATGCACGACATTGTGTTGGCATTCAAACAAAGAAGAGAAGTGCAATTGGTATGGTGAATTAGATTTGCGGGAAGAGTTGTGACGAGCGCAGAATCAAGCTGGAAGCAGCAGTTGACAGAACAAGACAACAAGTCCTGGTAACAACTAGGTGCCTCGCATGTTTCAATTTGTACACGATTTATCCGCAAGGAAAATTTGCATGCCTGGGGATGAGGGCAGGATGAGGGTTCCAGGTTCTGTACTTGATTCTCAGGCATTTATTCCATGTCTGTCGGTTCAGTTGTTGCACATCGTTCTGATACGCGGCTCGATGTTTCCTGCTCCTAACGTCAAGCTGGGTACGAAAAAGAGTACTCGGCGAAGATTTGTTACAACGCAATAGAATTCATGATTGAGGACCAAGACCAACCGAGTCGAGGTCCATGAGCCAACACCACTAAACTACTATTCCGTTCATACATGCCACGGGTGATTGTGTCGACATGGATCTGACAATAGCTGACATGATTTTGCTCTGAACCCCAGTGGTATCAGCTGTTGCCGCTTCAAGGCAACTTCACACGGATCTCATAGCAGCACGTCGTTGGGCGCCCGGAGCTGAGAGGTGGGTCGACTTGACAAAGTATGGGTGGGATGAAATACGTGAGTGCACATCTGTTGTTTGGCCGTCCAACGAGAATGGGAATCATCTGGACATGGGTGCAGAAACAACCAGCGTTTCCTTCATATTGACATGACGCTATAGGTAGTGCCAACAGGTACCACTTACTGACGGACACTCTTGCTTCCCCGTCTTTACACCCCATATCATTCCTTTACCCCGGTTGTCCCCGGCCTGGGGATCCTTGGAGTCATGGAGAAGGAAATACTGAACACCCGTACCAGGACATGATTAACTACCAATCATATGAACATGATGAGTACATCTGTTAGTACTAATTGTTCCCAGGGAGTGTCAATCATCGGTCTCCGAAAAGGACAAGCCGTTCGAAACATTACAAACGATGGAATGTCATGAGCGACCCCACCAAGCTCAACGAAGATTCTTCTACGGCATGCAGTTTATGTTTGCTTTGTTTCGGTGCCGTGCATATGTTTAACGCTCTATGCTGTGCCCGGGCCGGTATAGGAGCATCAGGTCAGTAATGCAGGGCCTGGCCTGGTCTATTTCGAACCCTGACATGTTGTTGGAGGGGGCGTACATCAAAGCATAGAAGATTTATGTGCGGCTTCTCAACATGGACATTCAGGTACGCGTGCACGTAAGTGTCTAGAAGGCTTAAATGACACTGGGTGACAACTGTCTACGCAACTAGCTTCAGAGATTTACTTATCCAGCCACTCGTTCAAACGGCTAGCCGGAGCCGTTCTATACTAATCGTATAGCAGAGGGCCATCGTGTTTAACCATCTTACTGACCGACATATTCGTTGCCCTAACTATTATTTTACTAAACATCAGGCTAGTCCGGCTTTCATTTGATAAGGGCAAGTTACGTAAACTCTATCCACGTCGTCTCTCCCGGTCCTCGGAGACAGAAGTGTCGATCAGGTACACACGATTTGGCTTTTTTTTCTTCTTCTGCTCACTAGTTCAGACAAAAGCATGAGCTGTGATTGACTGGACTAGAGTTATGACATCGAGAGTAAAACTTTGTTTGAAGCCGTTTCTGCATGCAAAATGAATTGTCGGTTACAAACCCATTTGATAGGATAGACTGAGAAACGCAATCAAGACTATTTGAACTGTCTCAACAAAAATTAGACGCTATCATTCACAGTGCAAGCTTGGCATTTATCATTCTTCGTCATCAATCCCCATTTTCATCAACTCCGGTTTGACAAGCGTCGAACCGGGAATACTACTAGTACAAGTTTTCTCTTTCCCGACAATCCAGGCCTTTCCTTTCCCACTGTATTATGGCCTTCCCTACATCATCTTCCAATTGTCGATTTACAGCTGTGAAGACCTACTAGGCCAGTTCTAGGTATCCCAGTGCCAAAGATGGACCAAAAGCAATGTCGTCGCCTCCCTCGTGGGCTGTGGCAAGGTCTGCCAGATGTTGAAGTCCCTGGCTTGCAGTTGCTTCCACCGAGGAAGTTGGTCTCAATTGCTCTGCGAGCTTCTCGCGAACACCGTCCCATACTGTGGCAGGTTTCTCCATAATATCCTTAATCAGTTGCGTCGCTTCTTCTCGCGATCGGTCCATCTTGATCAACTTTGCTAGAGACATGGAAACGAGCGACACGAAGTGGTTGACGAGCGGGCCACGTAAGTAGTCGTTCGCAGAGAGAAGATTGATGAGCTCCTTGGTAGCCCATATCGTCTCTGATGGAGTAGCTCCTGGCGTAAGCAGTATTATTATGAGCCTGCAGTGCCAGTATGCCATATGCACCATTGGGTGCGAAGCTGGTTCAATGTGCGCAGGTAGGTCTTCTCTATAGTCCTCAATGTAATCCGCAAGAATTCGCGCCGTGTGTTCCTCAGTTGTTGATGCTCCGGGCTGCAGCGTTGAAATGGCATGCCAGAGTCGAACAAGCAGCTTAGACAATCCTGAAAACCGGTTAATGATTGTTATCTAACTGAAAGGGTCAGGTTTTCACTTACGAACGAGGTAGAAACAAACTTCTCCTAGAATATTCTCCAAACGAGGAGGAACCACGACGCTTTTGTCCGGGATCAGGGATGGCTTTCCTGTACCAATAGCATAGAAGCGATCCATCAGAATCAGTGACCACCATATCTGTACAGACAGAGCATCATCCGAATCCGATTCTACTATTGACTCCATTGGAGTATATCTCCATAGTCTCATTGAGCTTGCCAGACCCATCGCGCGTGCCAGCAGATAAGCTAGGCTGGGCAATGAACGCAAATCGGCATCGATGATAAGTAGCAATAAGCTTTGTCCATGAACGATATTGGCAGCGCGCGTGGCAGTGCTCTCGTCGTTCTCCCATTCGAAGAGGAGCCAGCTGGCAAGTTTCGTGTCACCACCGGATCCTACGACAGCAGAGAGAGCATTTGCGAATGCATTCTGAAGAGACACTGGGCATTGTGCGAGGAGTGCCTGCATTCGCTCCTTGGTACTAGGAAGTATTGGATAAACAGGCTGAAAGCTGGACAAATAACTAAGAGATGGTTAGCTACAGGAAACGCACTGGATCGAAAGTCACTAACCTGTGCAGCATGCCTTCGTCGATGTCTACAGCTTCGTGAGCATCAGGCATCGAAACATCCATGGGGGCGACAGGTGGTTTGGAAGGCGTGCTTTCAGGCTTGAGGGGCGCTGGCTGCGGTGCCAATGAGCTGTTGTCATAAGACGCATATGCTTCAGAAGTTCCAGGCGAGGCTTGAATTCTGTGTTCGGAACCCCATGGAGTTTGTCGCGAAGGTGTAGCAAATTCGTTTGTTGAGATACTGGAGAAGGGTCGCTTACGAGCAGAGTCATCGCCTTGACTCTGTCGGGGTCTATCCGTGACGAAGAGCCTATCGATATCGTCCTGACTGAGACCTCCATCTGATTCAAGTTTATTCTCGATGCTGTGAATACGATCTGCGAGTTCTTTGATGTAGCTACGATGTGTTAGTTGCTTGCGGTTATTGATGGTATCCAACGTAGACATACCCCTTACTAGGACCTCGTTTCTGAGGTACGCGACTGAACAGACATCTGATAGATGACCTAGCACAACTAGAGCAAGGAGCATCACCGGTGTCAGACTGCGCGTCACACTTTATCTTCTTCCTGCGGCATTCGTCGCATGCCCTTGAGACCTTCGACCTCTTCCTCGGTGGAATGCTGTTGTCAATCGGATATTGGGGCGCCATGGGCGGTCCGACGGGGACTGACATAGCATGCGATACCATGGGGTCGCTCGTAGGAGTGTCGTGAACATATGATGAGGTTTGTTGTTGGTCAGGCTCGGGGTGAGGCATAATGCTTCGCAGATTGGGGTCCTCTACATTCATGTTGGGGTCCGTGGCAGGCATCATGGGGGTTCCTGCCAGACCTTGGCCCAGCTGTGCCGCCAACTGAAGTTCTTCTAGGTTGGCGGGACGAGGAACGTGTTGTTGAGCTGTTTCTGGTTCCGGCTGTTGGAGTTCGTTTTGATCATGCTCCTGAACTTGTACATGTTGCACTTGCTCAGGGACTTGGTGTTCGGGCTGCTCGTGATGTTGTTCATGATGTGGTTCAACGTGCTCATGATGCCCCTCCTGGTGTTCTTGGGCACCCTCTCGGCCGCCAGTGTTATAAAAAGGGCCAGCTTCCAATGCCTCGGCTCCTGGAGAAGGGTATGTGACGTTGGAGGCGTCGCCCTCAGGTTCCATTTTTGTGCTCATGATTATAGGGCCTGAGCATACAAATAGCACAGTTGATTCGCAGTTGCGGGGTATTAAATCGTCACTCGGGATGGCAACATACGCCTATTGATGATAGAAGAGCGCAATTCTTCAATAAATCTAGTGCTGGCACGCGATATGGGCGCGTTCCACCAGGTTGAGCCCTGCGCGACGCGCAACTATGTCACTGGACGAAGCCATTGTTAGCAGCAGTTCGACGCGATGATGACGAAGTCTGCACGATCGTGATAGCACAGAAAGTGTAAGTTTTGGGAACAGGCGCGACGACGAGATTACGTTCGTGCTGTGGATTAGGGAAGCTATATCTTGGTCATGGCGACTTACACGACTCTTATTCTGGGATCTCGGAGCTGGATAAATGCGATGCGACAGCGACGCCTCGACGGAAGAGGAAGAACTCGGCCCCGATGACTTGCAAATAGGCGGCCTTGTGTGGGTGTTTTTGACAAGATCACGGAGAAGGAAGAATTTTTCGGAGGGTGGCGGGAAATGCTCGGCCTGAGTTGTCATCTGCTTAGTCAGCTACCCTAGAGCTGCGGAGGGTATCGAATATGGTCTCCCAGAGTTCGTTGACATGTATGTTTACGATGTGGAAGGATGTCTACTTTGCTTGATGTACCTCGTATCAATTAGATGTTTGGGCAGCCTGAGTTGATGCTATGTTTGTCTTGTTGTTCTATTGTCGTGTTCTTACACATGGTATGCTTTCTTTGTTATTACTAACGGACTTCAATTCAATGTTTGATGGACGAAATAAAATGTTGTGACAGATACTTCATCGAAGAAAAGAATAAAGCACTCATCAAATCAGGATAAGAATATCGAGTACGCATATAAAGCTACGTTGAATTCATAAGAATGCTGAACCTGTATCGAAAGGGCACAGCTCTGGATAGCAAACTGTGCGTTTATGAGAGATTACTATCCATCGCGTTGGGGAGCAAGTGCCAAACGAAGATTGGTTTGTGCGTAAAATGTTGTCTCTTATCGGGAACATGTGTAGTAACCTGATGGGTTGATTTGACCATCTGACTGCTTGAAGAAGCCAGCTGCCCATGTTATGCATCAACGCACATATACTTGGCTAAGAAACAAACTTCCAAGTGAACTTGGCAAACTGAGGACTTGCATATGTAGCCCAGTGGCCAAGCCTCAACCACTGCAACATAATATTAAGAAATTTATAGGAGTGCTCAAGGTTTGCTGCGCCTTTGTTGCACCGCAAACCTATCTTATTTGCGCGGAAACGATGCCTTTCTAACCAGACGTCCGTCTTCTTTATTTCGTCTGCACTGTAGACGTCATTGTTACCTATCCCAATAACGCAGCTACAACACGGAAGTGATCTAACGAGTGTCCAATGACAGGAGATTGAAGACCAAATACCCCTGACATCTGGAAGCTGAGAGTCAAATGAAGGTTGAGCTGCCTATATCTGTCTAGCGCATCGAGCAACATGTCAGTCTGTGCGAGAATCGCGAGATCTTCATTGAACGATGGCCTTGATGACAGAAATAGCAAGAAACGGTGGGTTCTGCAGATCTATGGTGGTATTGGCTGGCTCATGTGGAACATCTTATCTATACAGACGGAATAGGGGAAACGTGCAATCTCCAGCCCATGAATGTGTTCAAAATGCGATGTCGTTTATGTACTGAAGTCTATAAATGCTGATACAGAACGTTTGTCGCCCAGGCCTCATCCTTATTTGCATTTGTGTTTGCCTAATCGGACAGAAGGAATCATTCTCAGTGATTTCAATCAGCATGTATCGCGGCTAACGGCCAACCGGAACTTCAAAGTAAGGCGGAAGCATGGGCTTGAGGTTTGATGAATATCCATTATTTACTAGGTACTCCGTACTAACTTAGTAAATTGTCATGTATGCAAAGATCTTGTGACGTCCACGATGATAATGGAATGGCCCTCTTCGCCTTAAGTTTCAGTGTATCTCATCTCGACTCCTTAATACGCGGGCTTACCGGATATATCATTTCCCCAGGTTTAGATTCCTTTGTTTGAGAAGACAAAGCTACTCTACCTCATCAACCTTTTTTAGTAAGGTAATCCGACTTGTGTCGATCACTTTTATGCATCTAAACATCCCTGTCCTTGTTAAGCTGCGGTTGTAATTAATTGCTGTAGGGATGAGTATGTATGGGGGAGGAATGCGAGCAGAGAACATATTGGATGCGACCTTGACCAGCCACTATCAAGGGGCTCTTACGAACCATCCTCCAAGTCAAGCTTTTTGAACTGGATGTAAGACCCTGTCAGAAACACGGCAAAACGGGACGTTGAAGTTGGGCTGTCTCAACGACCCCTGACAGCTGCCGCCTCGGCGAATGGGTGTTTCCCGCGGCGGAGGCTAGCGGGCAATAAATGAATTAGTGGCTTCAGGAGGGTCCCATCCGTTTGTAAGTATGTAGAGCTCGATTGCGAAAGGCAAGCCTCTGGGCGAATGGAAATACATACCAACTACGTACAGTATGTATGTATGTTTGTTTGTGTGTTGGTTCGAGGCAACATTCAGTAACAGAGCCAATTGGATAACACAAATGTATCTGACAACTCATAGAACGAGTGGCAATTGAGACTAGAGCATAAACGCGGGTATGGCTGATGAGGTGATGTGACAAGTGTTTTGCTTTTGTTCCTTGGACTGTTTGTCATATTTGACAACTGAATTGTTGAAGAATATGGGACGACGTCGGTCTGGACTCGAGAGCAGGTTTCCCTTGGCAATGAGCATTTTAATTGCTGAGAATACCTCACTATAGAACCGCTTCGTCGCGGCTGAACAAACTCTCCGATGGTATCAGAATCCACTTACACGATGAGCCATCAAAAATTCAACCATGTCGTTGAGAGATTTCAACTACGGTGGTTGAATAGTTGGTCCGAGTGAGAGGCCGGAGGCGCTCAAACATGGAGACTCTGCTCACGAACCAGGGACAACAGAGTGGGTACTGTATTAATTGATGAGGAAGTCAAGTATTTCGGCAACTCCATCCTAGTGGGCCATCTCAGTGCTATCAGAGCGCTGGAAACAGAATGTGGTTGCAGCGGAAGCGGCAGTCATAGCGACCGGATATCCCTGGACAGGGACTGGACTGGACTGGACGGGGCGGGAATGGGTAGCCAAGAATGGACCTATCCAATTTCACTGGCGATTCCAGAAGCTAGAAATCTCATCCAGAATCAAGCACGTGTGTGTTTAGTTTAGAGGGATCATCTAGTTAACGTAGGTAAGGAGCGGGCCTTGCAAATCATTTGACCGTAATCGCATCATAGCTAAGCTGTACTGTATCACAAGCATAAAATTTAGCATCTGTCCATGATTATCTCGTCCTCTCGGGCTTTCTTTCGATTAGCTTGCCTCTTAGTCGCCTTCTAGGCTTCTTTTTTAGCCATGTCCCTCGTCTGCTCTATGCTTAGATTGTTGAAACGGCCCTAATTTTCCCTATACCCGCGCCGATTAAAAAAAAGGATCCATAGTTACCTCCTGTGCACTCGGCAGGTATGGAACGAACAACCTGTAGCAGCACTACTCTGTACCCAGTCCAGTACCTAAGGTAGGTACATACTACGTAGTATGTCAGGTATCCTTGTCCCTTGTCTCGCTCAACGAGCTTATTAGTCGACTCGGCGAGTTATCAAGACCGCAAAAGTCCCTTACCCTGTCTTGTCTGTGTCTAAGGTTTTCGACTAAACCCATGCGTAGCATCGCATCGGTGCGCATCCACTCTCTTTTCTCTTGTCTCATATGTACGGATCGTCCTTTTATTTTTATCTCCGTTCTTTCCTTCGAGCTTCTCTCTCCCTTTTTTCCCCCGTCGAAACGTCCTTGTCTATTACCCTGTTATGGCATCATCGGTTCCTTGCCTCCTGCCTTAAGGGAAGGATCGTTCTTACATACTTCACTTTTGGGATTTTCATTTTGTTTACCTAACTACTCACATCACACGACGACGTTGATTACAGTTTCCATGACGCATGCAAAATAACCTTTCTACCGTATTCCAACCACCGATCTGCATTGAACTTCTTTGCACAACGACTTAAGCTTAATTTCCCCTCTTTCCATCATGTTGTTAAGTATGGATGTTATGAAGGTGCGAGACTGGACGTATCTCGAAGATCCTCCTCAAGATATTGGTCCAGCTCGACATCTTCTCGAGGTCTACAGCAAAATCCCATACAATGATTTGGACGGTCACATACGCCGGGTTGTAAGTTTACGATGTTATGTTATTCCCGGCACAGCAACTGACATGACCTTCTGCTTCCAGAGAGAGAAGGCCTGGTGCATCTCACAGTACCCTTGTGTTGGACGATGGAAGTTCCTCTACATCCCGGATCCCAAAGATCCTCGTTACCAACAGGCTCTCTTCCGCCTCAACGTCGCTGGCTCTAGAGATGTCCTTCTTGACCTCGGATGTGGTGTCGGACAAGTGATCCGACAATTCCGGGCAGATGGAGTTGACGGCGCTCAACTCATCGGTACCGATCTGCAGGCTAAGTTCATCGACATTGGCTACGATTTGTTCCAAGATCGACACCAACTGGGCGCTTCTTTCGTCGCTGGCGATATGCTGGACCCTGCAGACAAGCAGATGGCATCTTTGCGAGGCAAGATCACCATGGTCCATGCAGGCAGCTTCTTTCATCTCTTCAACTGGATCCAGCAACTCTATATGGCCAAACGTGTCGTCGAATTCCTAAAGCCCGGCACCAGAAACGCAATGATCTATGGCCGTCAGGTCGGCACGAACCACCCAGGACCGACATCAACCAGCACTCGATCCGCTTATTTGCACGACCAAGCGAGCTTCCAACGACTTTGGGACGAAGTTGGTACTCTCACCAAGACGCGATGGCAGGTCCAGGTCGAAGCAACAGGAGAACCAGTGTCCAAAGTGCCTGGCTTCAACAACCATACATTCCCAGTCAACTTCACTGTTTACCAGGTGTCATGAGCAATTAATTATTTTACCAAGCTGAGGCGTATCATGACAACATACACGAAATGAGCGAAGATCGTGTACGACCCTAGTCGCGCCTCACTTCTCCATATTATCCGGCAATTAGACACTATCGCGGAGCTAACATTCAGCCAAGCGGCCTTCCTCCTTTGGGCTGGTCAATGTGTTGACCCAAACTAGCGCCAGTACATTCGCCATTACAACGACTAAGATTCACGACCAATATCGAAGAATGACGAGAGACCAATATTGGCACTCATTGGTTGCGGCCGCACTTATTATTGTGCGCGTCTAGACTCGGCGGGCTATGAAGAGAGTCTGTGGGTTTGCTGATGAAGCTTATCTTGGCTGGAAGCAAAATGGAGCTATTGCTCTCCCTTCACCGACAGATATCGGCCCTGCAACGGTTGCCTGCTGCGGCGATATCTTGATCGACATGGTCTTTGCTTTGTGGGACCATGGCTTCTAAGTCTGCGGATATTATTTCGCATACTTTTGGTTTTTCTGGCACTCATGAGTTGCTTGCTTCAGAGCTCGAGACGCTGGTTGGGAGCGACATACAAAACACAATCAACCTACAATCACTCATTTACCCGAGAGTCAGCGCTGTCCCAGAAAAGGACTGTGCCTGCCCCGGGTAAATTATTCGCATGATTAATGATACACGATGATATATTCAGCGGCGCTGGGCAACACGCGGTGTTTTTTGATGCTGAGCTAGTTTGACTCATGCTAGTCTTTTTTAGGCGTTAACGGGGTGGTAACTATAGATGGGTTAAAGTAAGAAAAGGAAAAGATAGACCGATTGAGATACAGGTGCTGATAGATTAATAACTATCTAATTCATGTAACTAACCATTACTCTGGTGTTGAATCTGTTGAGCATCGTTACTTGGTTTGCATGTTGGGCTTCTATTCCAACCACTTACACGCTAGCCTCCCAGACTTTGTAACTCGAATACTCTCAAATAGGCCGACATACTGTATGTCAAGTGAGAGGACATGCTCATACTTCATGCCTGGTTGATCGATGCTGTAGGTTTGCAGCCATGTTTCTAAAATGCCCAGTGAGATGTGTTATTCTCAGCCTGATAGAGTATATGGTGGTCTCATTCATACGAAGTCTGAGAGTACATGTAAAAAGATGCTGTAAAAAACAATCGAAATACCAGGATATGCACAAATTTTGATGTATCAGGGTCGAAACAAATTTGCAAATATCTGTGACCTGTATGATGCCCGAGCACAATCCAATTGTTTTCCACATTTACCACAACAACAATTACCTACCTACCTATGTTAATGAAATGGTAAGTTAGGCGTAGAGCTGCAAGCGCGTCAACTTCGCGCGCCGGATGAACACCGGCTAATGGAAGCTTCCTGCCCCTCCATCACCTCAAGCTTGGGAGCTGCCCAGTGCTGGATCCCACTTCCGTCACCGGCACCTGCTTCTATCAATAAACCCAATATTGGGATATTAAGAAGCTATTTTATTTTATCTTTCTGAAGTCTCTATTAGTGCCGATCCAAATTCTCCTACCTAGCGTCCTTGTCCAGACCTCTTGGAGGCTGGCGCACGAGTTGGCGCTCTCTTGTAAAGCTATGTGCCTACAGATAATGCCCATATTCTGCTACAATGGACGCCGATTGGGATGAGGTACGTTTCCTGGCACTTGACGCACTCCGAACACTTCTACATATCCCGCCTACTTAGTGCTGGAATATGACATACATCAAATTCCTATACTTGCTATTTGTACACATGCTTACTCTTTGTTGTCACAGGTCACCCGGATACCCTTTCCGCCTCCGGGCGTACACGCGATGTCGACGCCTGTTACTACTATGACTTTCGACACCACACAGGAGCTCCTCTGGACAGGCAACGATTATGTATGAAAAGATTTGAAGGCCGGGGACCATCGCTGCGCTCTCACTAATGGGAATCCCAGGGTCGGGTTACATCCTTCTACGGCACCGAACTTCAGCGGTACACATCTTTCAAGGCGCATACCTCCGCCGAGGGTCCGGTCCGACAGATACTCGTCAATGAGAAAGGTATTGTAGCCTTAGGGTCTCAGGATCTCCACATGGCCATACGAAGGGGAATACCGATATGGCATATCAAGTAGGAGGATCCCACGACACAGATAAAAAAGGACCCCTAGCGCTAACCGCGGGTAGGCATGATGAGATGAAAGATTTACGATGTATGAGTTTCACATCAAAGGGAACGGCAGAAATCATTGCCGCTGGCTGGCAGGATACCATGCTTGTTGTTGACCTCATTAAGGGTGATGTAGTCAAACAAGTGAGCAGCAAACCTTTCGACCATTGAAACCTTTCCTAATGATCTTTAGGTACCCACGGAACACCAGTACACCATCATGAAACGTGGACGCTACATATGCGCAGCTACGAGAAACGGATCTGTCAACCTTTTGGACCCAGTCACTTTTGCGGTTGTTAAATCATGGAACGCGCATTCCGCCTTGATCAACGACATGGACGCTCAGCACGATTTCATTGTCACTTGCGGTTTCTCCCTTAGACCTGGCCCAGGTTACATGCTCGACCCTTTCCTCAATGTGTTTGATCTGAAGAAGATGTCATCCATGCCCCCCATTCCCTTCCCAGCCGGCGCTGCTTTTGTGCGAATGCATCCTAGAATGTTGACTACTAGTATAGTGATATCGCAGAGTGGTCAAATCCATATTGTCGATCTCATGAATATTAACACTAGCAACGTCCGACAAGCCAACACTCTTGCATTCTTGAGCATGTTCGAGATTGCACCTTCTGGTGAAGCAATGGCTCTGACGGACTCTGAGAGCATTATTCATCTGTGGGGATCACCATCTAAGCTTCATTTCGTGGATCTACCAACACCTATTGAGTTTGCAACCCCACAAGAGCATTTGCCAAACATCGAATGGACACCGGAAACGTGAGTTATATCGTATAGATGTCATATTGTTCACTCGCTAATCTCTTTAGACCTTTGAACACCATCGGTATGCCACATTACCGAGAAGTCCTAGCATCTGCGTGGCCAGACATACCGTGCGATGTTGGGGCGCCCCCAGTCAAGTTTGACTCCCAGTTTCTCTCAGGGCTCAAAGCCACCGAGTTTGGGCTGTATGGACGCAATACTCGGGGACTGAGGAGAAACCAGGCCGAGAATACGCGTAACGTGCATAAATCGGGCAGTTCTGGGCTCAAGGCGCCAAAATTCCTCAGTGAAAAGGCTCGTGAGCTTGCTACTAGCAATATCACGGACTCTGATGATAAAGTCGACGAGCTACTCGGTACTCTTACCGACATGGGAATTGAGAGTAAGAAGTCAGAAGTGCCGGTTATGTATCGAAATGTCGAGATCAAGTACAGCAAATTCGGTGTGGACGATTTTGATTTCGGGTTGGTTTTCCTGCTTTAATGGGTAGACTGTTGCTGACCAAGTACAGATTCTACAACAAAACTCGCTACTCCGGACTTGAGACACATATCTCAAATTCTTACGCCAACTCTCTCCTACAAATCATGCACTTCACTCCGGTCATTCGGAATCTTGCTCTCCAACACGCTGCTACCTCTTGCGTAAGCGAGATTTGTCTGCTTTGCGAGCTTGGGTTTTTGTTTGATATGCTTCAGAAGGCTGAAGGCTCAATTTGCCAAGCAACAAACCTGCTGAAGACCCTTAGCAGTCATCCTCAAGGTGCGACAAGTGATATCCTGATGTAGATCGTGACTGACTGGCGCAGCGGGTCCGCTTGGCCTACTTGAAGAAGACCCTCATGGTTCATCGCTTAACGTGATGCTTCAAGGACTCACTCGCTTTCTTTTGGACAAGATTGTGCATGATTACAAGGCCATTAATCCAGCACCATCCGAGATGGATCAGTCAGAAATGGACCAGGTTTGTTGAATCACCCGGACTCAGATGATTTAGTACTAAAATAACTAGATACTGGCTACGTCTGCAACGACCTCGATCCGGTGCATAAATTGTAGGAGCGAATACACGCGTCCTGGTTCGACTTACGTCAACGACTTGCTTTACCCTTCTGCTGTAAGTACGACGATGCCTGTCAATGAACAAAGACTCAATGCAACCTAGAAGGTCGGGGGACGAAATGCCAAATTACCACGCACCACATTCTCTCAAGTTCTCAAAAACAGTGTTGAAAGAGAAACAACATCAAAGGGGTGGTGTAGTCGATGCCAACGTTATCAGACAATAGCAACAAGGAAGAGTATTCATAGTATACCTGCAGTGCTCATGCTGAACACAGCCATTACTAACCAAGAACAACGGGCACTTTGGTCGACACCAGGATGGCTGCCCGAGGAGATCGGAATCATTGTGGAGAGAGAACAATTCTTCTGCTATGAGGGTGAAGATTTGAAACTTCATCTCCAGAGAGGCATGCACAACATCAAAGTTTATTCATTGACTGGTATGGCCATCAATATTGAGAGCGGGCAGACGCAGAAATCACATCTAGTATCAATGGTCAATGGTAAGCCTTCAAATTTCTGTCGATGCCTATATATGATTGACAACAGACAGTGGCACATGCGGAACCAGATGCACCAGCAGAAAGCCGATGGCACCTGTTCAACGACTTCTTGGTGAGATCAGTCAGCACAGAAGAGGCACTCACTTTCAACACATCTTGGAAGGTTCCTTCTGTTGTCGCATACCAGGTGAAGGATGAGAACAACAAGATCGACACAGACTGGAAGAAGAATATCGATACCTCTATTCTCTACCAGGACTTCAAGTATGTATTGACTTACTATTGCGTTTCCAGTTTACTAATATTGTCCAGTCCCAATGCAGACCCTGCGACCAAAACATATCGGGTGCTTAACCCCGATACCGAAGCGCCTGGTCCAGATACAATCATTGCACTCGACACCGAGTTCGTTGCAGTTCGACAACCCGAGATCGAAATGAACTCGGATGGCGAAAGGGAAACCATTCGTCCAATAGCATACGCACTTGCTCGCGCATCGGTCGTCCGAGGTCAAGGCGAAGATGAAGGCCTGCCCTTCATTGATGATTATATTAACATCAGAGAACCAATTGTCGATTACTTGACATCCTACTCGGGCATTACTGAGCAAGATCTGGATCCTCGAGTTTCGAAACACAGCCTCCTGCCACTGAAAATGGCATACAAGAAGATGTGGATTCTTCTGAACCTCGGATGCAAGTTTTTAGGCCATGGCCTAAAGCAAGATTTCCGAGTTATCAATATACATATCCCGAAGGCGCAGGTTATTGATACAATTGACTTGTTCTTCCTCAAATCTCGACTGCGAAAGCTATCGCTGGCCTTTTTGGCATGGTATCTTCTCAAGGAAGATATCCAAATGGAGACGCATGACTCCATTGAAGATTCCCGGACAGCCCTCAAGTTGTATAAGAAGTATCTCGAGTTCCAAGATGCCGGAATCTTGGAGACGATGTTGCAGGATATTTACCGTGCAGGCAGGGATGTCAATTTCAAGCCGCCTCGCAAAGACGATCAGCAGTTGCCAAGGTCGGATACGCCACCTCCTTTGCCTGCTGATAGCTTAACGGGCCCCGTTACGCCGGTGAGAAACACCAACTATCTGGCACAGACACCCGGTTCTGCGTTCGGAGGTGGTTCTAGCTGGACACCAGGCAAGGGATCCCCCCTCCCATAGGCGACAGAAGGTGAAAAAGACACCAAAGACCCGAAGGATGAAAATTTTGAAGGTCAAAAGAGGATTAGCCCTGAAGAATAAAAGGATATCGCATGAGATTCGGAAGGGCAAGACGATCTGGTTGAGTCGCGTACTTGGAGAATCAGAAGTGAGGCTGGAGTGGAAGTTGGGGCATGTCCTGTTGTATAGCTATGATTGCACACCCAACTATGTGTATCCTACCTCAAGCGTTTAGCGGTCTTCATATATCTAGAGCAACTATAAGAATATTGTAGAAAAAGAGACTACGTATTATTACTGTTGTTGGCGTTCGTTGGTTGTTACTTCTGCTACGCCTTACTTCTCGATTTGGTACCTACCTACCCACCCACTGAGGTCCTGGGTTCCTTCCTCCAATCTATGTTCTTTGACTCGCTATGGCCGATGAGTAGGTAGGCGTCAATAGGAAGGAGAGATCTAACCAGATGTTCACGTTACACACATCACCTAGTCTGACAACGTTTCTCAAACTCTCTTCAATCACCTCAAATCAATCTTATCAACACTCTTATTCCTCATCCTATCTTATGCTCTAGTAGCTCACCTTGTGTTGTACCACCTACTGTCGGCACGCCTTACTATTTGCGTCATTGCAGCCCATAGTCTTCTCGACAAGATGAAGGGTCACGACGATACACGATGTCTCCCTAAGATCCCAAAGCTCTTCACTACCCACGACCCGCAACACGACCTTGTTCTATTTTCTGCGTCCTCTCATTCCGAGAACCCGACTGATGACAATACTCCCCATAGTACTGATACCTGCAGCGACAGTAACAAAGATGAAGAACATGAGAAGGACTGCGAACACATCCAGACGCCGCCGAGCAACGCCCCTCACTCGACGCTCATGAGCCCTGGAGATGGAAAAGCCATGTTCTAGAAGGACAATGACAAC
The DNA here is from genome assembly GCA_014898915.1 of Fusarium chlamydosporum. Taxonomy (NCBI): domain Eukaryota; kingdom Fungi; phylum Ascomycota; class Sordariomycetes; order Hypocreales; family Nectriaceae; genus Fusarium; species Fusarium chlamydosporum. Next base: position 2,928 of record JAAVUD010000258.1, on the reverse strand, counting down.
GGGGAATATCCTAAGCCCACAAGAGTGTTTACTGCCAAGGCCAGAGAGTCTTCACAATATGACGCATACTCACTTCACACCTCTACTTGTTCCACACACTCAGATGAAAAATGTCAGGAAGAGGTTGCTAAAGATTTGGAAAATTGTGGCAGCAAAGCTCACAAGTTAGATGACGACTCGGTTGATCACCATTCTGATACCTCGGGTCAAACGACACCGAACGGACATTCTATCAAGGCCAGCAATGCTTCGATTGACGAGCAAGAACCGCAGCCTTTAACAAAACACCGGTTACGGTCAATACCAGATGCCCGACTCTACAAATTGGGATCAGTATACAACAAATTGAGAGAGTTGACAGAAGACTCACAGGGGGCCACTGCCGGCAGTGATACGCCTCGACCGGACCTGGATGCCAATTCTGATGACACTTTGGAAGGCCACGAGACAACCTCAGAGTCAGAGTACTCAGCTTACTACATTTTCGACCCTCGCTCTGGTGGCTCTGCGTATTATATGTACCAAGATGCTGATACACAAAAAGGCTACAAAATTGAGAAAGTTTCCTTCAAGCCTTCCTTACCAGAGCCAGGGAAACGAGCCTACTACATTGAGGCGTCAGAGAGAGATCAAGGCGCACCAAGGCACGCAAGTCAAGAGACACTCTGGGGAGTTGACTCGTCTCGCATTCCTGCAGTAGTCATCGAGTCTGACAGTTCAAGTTCTCATGAAGCAGAAGTGGACGCACATGAGCCTTTGTATGCTGGGGATGAAGCAACCCAAAGTATTGCCAGAAAAGTTAGTGATCGGCTTCAGAAGATCAGACATTTGAGGGAACACTTGCGAGTCATCAATGGTAAAGGCCGAGATGTCCCGGAAGCCAGAGGATTATATCTCATCGGTGACAAGGATATCCGCGATGTCGTTAGTATTGTTCTGGGGGAAGCGTTCAAGAATGGCCATATAGACCCGCCTGAAAGAACAACTACAACAGCAGAATCTTCCGAGAGTCGACCTTTACCAAAGCTAGATGAGGACTCGCACGCCATCTTGGTTCCTACACCTGCAGTGGTAGATCCAGCAACAACCATCAACCTGCCAAGCACCTCTTATACGAACATCAACGCATCAGACATGCAGGTTCATACTAAGACCCGTAGTACGGAATCGGATGCAACGACAACGGTCATTACACGTCGAAGTGTTGCTGAGATCATTTGGGCGCGGGCATATCCTGCAGGCTATGATCCAGATCCGCGAACCCATGGCCGAACTGTTTCTGACTGCTGCTCACCAGCCCATGGAGGTTCGCGTTCATGTCCAGATGATCGACGACAGAGTCACCCCAAGGCAACTCAGGGTGATCCTACACTTAGACACTACGCTACACCCAAGAGTACAGCGGAGATTCTGGCGGACATTATGTGCAACAAAAGCTTTGAACAGCAACTAAGAGTCAGCGATGGTACTGTCATCACTTCGTTTCCCAGGCTCTTTTCTCGTGATTTGACTACGGATTGGCCTTGCTCGCCGGCCGATGGCGGAGACGTGAATAAGCCAGTACCATCTATTTTATACCGCCATGGTGTTGATGCACGCAGTGGTCTTCACGAACCAGTATCTTCGCCTTTTGTTGAACAGCCTCAGGGATGCCTAACCTCTCCAACAGACGACAGGTCGTTCTTTGGTGCAAACCCTTTCAACCCGAAATCAAAGGGAAAGTACTTACCAACTCCTCTTGCTGCAGAGAGAAGACTCAGTGCTTCGCTGGATGCGGACACTCAAAGACGCCGCAGTACGCAGGTAGCTGGAGTCGAAGACGAAATCTTGGACAATTGTCGCCAACGTCCTAGTCTCATGAACAAGATCAAACACGGGGGTCACAAGTTTTTTCACAAAAGCCACTTTCGGAAGCCAAACGGGAGTACAACGACCGACGAAGATGGTTCTGAAGAAAGCGGTATCATGCGTTCAGGGAACTGTACAGGACGAGGAACAATTCCAGAACCGTCCTTACCGAATCGCTCGGGACTACACAAGACCATGACGGGGAGAACGCTCGAAAGACCTCCATGTAGAGAGGGGACATGTTCAGAAGATGACAAGCCACATCAATGCGTGAACGTTTTATCATCTCGAGATCTTTCTCCCAAATGAGAGATGATTGATTAGTGAAGAGCAAGGTGGGAGGAGAGTGATTAAAGCACAAATACCTAGATACTTGAGCCGATAGAACGAATGAAACTACTCAATCGCTTTTAGACCTTCATTTGAATGCACGACTTGCAAGTGCCCATTTCATATGATAAGCAAATTCACCGCAGAATGGATAGTGGGAATCCAAAATGTCATAAAGTATCAACGCATATGCATCGTTATGTCTTATTAATGCCTCTTATAAAACGTCTGGAAGTTCTATACCGCCTTGCTGGCTCTAGCCTTGTTCTCCCTATGTCTCTTCTCCTTGGCAGCTGTCTTGCGACGCTTCATCCACGATCTGTTGAGATCACGTCTGTTATCCCAGAACCAAGCCTGGAAATCACTTGAGCTCTGCGGACCAGAAACATCCTTTTCACCTTCCTCCTCATCATAACCATGCTCCTCGTCACCTTCTTCTTCATCCTCAGGCCAGAAGTTACGCATGCGCGAGGGATGCGCCGTGTCAGGCGTAGGAGCAGCGCTTCTAACGTTGCGCCATTCAAAGTCCTGACGAGAAAAGGGTGTCATGGGCGCAGGGGTTGCAATGATTTGGTGGGTAGGGTCTTGGTCCTCTTCTTCCTCGATATCGTCGTCGTCTCCACCGCCGCCGAAAAAGCTGAAGGGCTCGGCTTCCTTCTTGGCAGGGGTCTCGGTGGTGGCATTTTCGTCGGACTTGGAGCGTTTGTAGAGGGCCTCGAGGGGATGGACTTTGGTAGAGGGGGTCAGGGG
>JAAVUD010000257.1:0-31106 GCA_014898915.1 Fusarium chlamydosporum | reverse complement strand
GAATAGGCTTGAGCTGTACTATCTATCTTTTACTATTAAGATAGCAGTACTAACCTTTATCTCCAGCTATAAGTATAAGAATAACAAAACACTCTTTATAGTTAAGTTTAATTCAAGATCAGTCCTTTTCGCTATACTAAGATGTAGCAGATTATGAAGAATGCCAGGGTTTATGAGGTTAATCTTGTAATAGCGAAGAGTGTCTATATAATATCGTACTGTATAAATGTAAAACTAAACTGCAAATAGCTATCTTTAAAACCCTCATTGGTTTGATAGGAGGGTTAATTAACTAAGTAAGATTAGTTGTCCCTCCTCATGGCGAACCAATAAGTAATAGGATAAAGTAATCTAAATACAAAAGTACCTTGATAATCTCAATAGAAGGGGACTAAACCCATGTCCCATATCTCGATAATCTCAGGTCTCGACATCCAATAGGCAAGTTTCTCAGTCTCACCGCTCTTACCACTTTTACACATAACCACTTATATCACATCCGCACTTCGTCGACTGTGCCATGTCTCACCTAGTAAGACAATATGTTGATGCGCTGGCTAAGCTGGTTGTGCAAGCAAGGGTATTTGCATATCACTTCTTAGTATTATGGGAATTAACTCTAAACTTCAGGTTAGAGAATATTCAAAACAACAAACTCCATTTCACCTCTCAATCTTCGTCTCAGCTGGGGAAGGCAGCAGTTATTACATCACGAACTTAAATATATCGCGAACAGCGCCAGGTATAATACCGCTTATAGTATAGAAATACACATCCCGTGCACCAACTGAACCAGTGTTCATATGATGCTAATGGTATTAGATGGTTATTATGTCAAACCTGTATTTTGTATAAAGGTTAACTAAAGCTTAAAGCCTATTTTCAATTAGTTTACATGATGCTTTAGTTAGCCGCCTTCTCCGATGTAGATTGAGTTAGCTCAACTGCCGCCGTTAATAGAAGGAAAACATAGCGTCTCGGCGTTAGTGTGGGGCACTCCAATAGCAATTTCCCCTCCAGGAACGAACTTCCATCCTTTCTTCCAGCTTCCATCAGGACCGAAATCTCACCAGATGCAGACGGTTCTATAATACATCAAGAGCTTGTCTCTCACCGGCTGACCAAATTGTGTTAATCTTATTCAAATTACACCTTACTGGGACGTGTCATATAGTATGGTGGGCGCAGAAGACACAATTATGACACACCCTCTCTCCATACCACAAGATTGACGACACGGGAAATGACCTAACACCTAAATGACATCCGATTCGAATAGCAGAAGTGTATCGTCTGGCTGCTTTAACATACCTGCAACCTACCTCCTCTATCAAGCGAGCGTACGTTACAGACTGGACATGACACCGTCCATAATGATGAACGGGTTTTGAGTTTGGACCAAGAGATCATACGTATCCTCGAAAGCATTCCATTGACCTTGAGGTCGATGTAACCTCTGTTGAACCGGAGCAGAAAACCCTGACCTTGCCCAATGAAATCTTGATGAACGATCTATGCAGCACATTTATAGCAACACTTGGCGATACCGAGAGCGAGGTGGTCGATTGGGCCGCTTCATGTGCCCCAGAGGTCACAAGGCGCTCAATTGGATTTGGCCAAGGTCACCGGTTCGTGCTACAGCGCTTGGGTATTCCAGAAGCTAGTCTTCTCCTTGAGCCAATTCGTGTAGCCAAACAGCTGGTCCAGACTGTATAGCAAGCTTATGATAGCCGAGGTCATGGCAGAAATCGAGCGCACTGGATTCATATTACGGCTTAGTCTAAACTAAGAATGATCATGGGGTAATTCAGAATACAGTTTGACGGAATGTACTATCATTAAACCATCTGGTCTGCAGCTACAGGGGTACGTGACATGCACGAATCACCAAATTGTGTTTTAGGACCTGGTGTAGAAGGTAATTGGTACAGTAGAGGTCTAACTGGGGTATAGTCGAAGTTCTCCAAATTATTCTTTAGCTAGCTGATAGAATAAAGAAATAGGTATAACTTGAACTATGAACACCCTGACAAAACCTCTGCAACACATTGATTATCCAAGATTACCTCGTTTGGCAGAAAGCACTAATATCCATTCTTTTACAGATAATAAATCGAGCAAGTTGAAACTTTTGAAGAGTTTATTCTTCTATCTAACTAGAGAATATAACGAAAGTATATATACCAGGGACTAGTATCATAGTGTCGGCCAGCCGAACAGCACTGAGCCAGGTGCTTGGGTACGTCTTAAGATAGCATCATAGTGCTGATGAATTTCTTAATAGTCTGGACAGCAACTTTGATAGCGGAGTTGAAGTCAAAAGAGGTGATCAGATGACCTGTAAATGATAGGATGGATGACGCCCAGCTGTTCAAATCGGCCTTAGAGACCAACGTCTTCAAAGCAGTAAAAAAGGTTTGGATGATCATAGCTCCGGGGATACCCTTTAAGTTTGTTAGTATATAGGATTGAAACACCGGGCAATTGAATCGCTACGTACTTCGACAGAGGCTACCTTCTTAGATACCCAATCAATACCGTCGACTATAGCAGCGTTGAGATCGACGGAAGTAACAAAGTGGGCGGTGACATTGAAGCCGTAGCCAATCATCTGATTGTAATCTACAGTTTCCTAAAGATGTATTAGTTACATGCGCGTCAGAGAATCATTATCCTTACAGGGCTGACTGAGTCAACTATGTTACCCAAGAAATCGGTAATGGCATTGCGCCTGTCCAATTGGCTTGTGGCCTGGTTTTCCTTGGTGGAGGGATGGAATAGCTCATCAAAAAACGAGTCAAGAGCGTTGGTAGAATCCTTTTTATCGAGATCAGTAACCTTGCCAGACAATTTGATTGTCGTAATTACCTTGGTTTCATTCACATCAGTCTTCTCTTGGGACCTAGCCTGCGATCCGGAGTCTCGTCTAACTAGCTCCGCGGATGTTCGGGGCAGATTCACTATTTTCTAGAATTAGAATTGGTTTTGATAGTTTAATGAGAATTCATACCCGAGTTTCCATTTGGAACAGATGCTGCAAGTACAGTTCCGGAGGCAAAGAGAGCAGACAGAACGGTGGTGAGCTTCATCTTGAAGTAGTGTTTGAATTGTTTGAGTGTTAAAAGAGGGACTTGTAGGGAATGAAAGTAAAAGAATGGTTTAACTGGGTATCGTCAAAGCGAATGTAAGTATATGTAGTTGAAGAATGTAATGAATGACCGGCACTGAAGAACACAATTGGAGTATAGCAGTAAGCTGAGTATTTATACCTCCAAGCTCTTAAGGGAGACTTGGTGGCCATGATCACGATTTCATCTACTGAGCGTGTGGTATCCATCACATGTCGGATTCTCGTAAGAGATAAAGCTCTCTCGCGTGAAACTAGCATCACTTGAAACAAACGTCATAGCGAACTGTGCGGTGCTCCGGCTAAATCAACATACATGATTCACTAGAACTGTACTATTGCACTGCTAAAACTTTCAGCCTTATCAGATAAAAGGTTAGCTGGTGAAGTTTGTTTTACACCCCTGCATAGCCGAGTGCTAAAGATCGAAAACATCCACGTGCCCTTATTTACACGAGTTGAAACGTCCGCGGTGGGTCTTTGCACAGAGCATTCTGTGCGTTCATCAGTTGGAGCAGGCAGTCCAAGATAGTCTACTCCCACTGAGTTCTAGATTTGATTACTGCGGGTGCATTCTTTAATAATTGGAATCTTGTTTCAGCGTGCAGAATTGTACTGTTCCCACGTCGAAAGTCGGAAACGTTCTGAGGTTGCGGGTTCATTAGCTACAGCAGATACCACAGTTTGAATGACAAATCCAGTGCCACGGCCTAGCCTTGTTCAAGGGCTGGAGGGCCCAAGGATACTTCTAATATATTAGATATAATTTTTCATTCCCTCACTCATCTTTAATCCCTGTCGCGTTGGAACGGCAGAACCTCATGATGAGGAACCTAGCGATCATCAATCGCAATGAAATGTGGGCTACAATGGATATGGCGGTGAAAAAAAAAATGTGAGCACGCACAGACAAGAAATAACGTGTTAGGCCGCAAATGACGACATCGAATATCTTCCTGGCTATAGGGTACTTGGGTCAATAATGCGTATATTCAATCCCCTCCACGATGCAGACAATTAACCTACAGATAGTGTTCATGTCTGAAAAATAGGTTTTGTTCAATCGCAATCAATTGAATTGGTACGTTGCGCTTCGGGAACTCCGAGCCAAAACCACAGTTGCAATCAGGAAGAGTAATTTGTAGTGCGACGTTCGGTTTATCGAAGTGGCCATGTGGCACGCTTGTGCACGGTTGAAGTCAATCCATGACCATCTTGTCATCACACATGGTCATCTCGCTTTCATATCTTTAATGGCTTTATACTTTCCAGTGGTGATTTGTTAATGCCACCGTTAAATGAAAGTGAGGCCTTGAACATGCACTGAAACATATACTCTACTGCCTGACAACTATCGTTTGTGATGACATCAGCGTTTTTTTTTGGTGGACAAAATGGAACATTCTCACGAGTCTTCGAATAGTATCATTAGGAAAATAGTTCCTAGTTGTTGAGGTATCTATACGACACAGGGTGATGATAGGTGGGAGATTTCTTGAAGGCTATCGTCAGCCCTGCAAACAAGTAGTCAGCAGCTACCACAACTGGGCAATGACTAGCACTGTCTACAAAATTGACGGCCTCAAATTTCCTGCAAGTGAGATCCCAAGAATCTGTAGGCAACAGGACTTCATGATGTAGTAGGCACCTTTTTGTCTATTCTACTGAGCGTTGTAGGTGCAGTCAACAGTGCTTGTTGTGTTTGTTCATGAAGAGGTTGACAAGTGTAATAACTAGGTACGTCGCGATTCCGGTTTTTATCGAATGATCCACCATACGCAGGGAAATGCTCGGACGGAAAAGTATCGGCCCGGATGATATCCCGGCACTATTTCCCACCACAAATTCCACTAAATAAAAGCTAATCGTGTTACCCACAGTCGACGATTGATCGAGAGGTAGACCAATGGCTCCTAGACGATCCTGATAGTTCGCGGGAGAGTGGTATTCTTGAAAACTGCTCATATCTCTACTAATTTTACTTCCACGTCATTCTTCATTGTTTTCAGGATTACGAGGACCAAATTCTAGTATTTTCACCTTGACCGTACAGGTGCCAAGTCCGCTTATTGCAAATAACTGCCGATGATGTGACACGGCTGGTTCTTACATAACTATTGAATGGCGTGGATTTAATTTGACGAACAGACATTTTCTCGCGGTTGTAACTTGACAGCATCAGTCGCCGCTTATCTGCAATCAAAAGAATGGAGCCCGATGTCCCGTCGTAAGCTGCCGATCGGACAGGCCATAATTTCAGGAGAATCCTATGACAAGATCGCAAATATGGACCACGGTATACCTGATCCCAGAACACTGTAATTGGCAAACTGTTGAGACATTGTTTTTTAATATTATGAGAAACAACATTACTTTGATGTGTTCTAGCAACCAACAGGAACTTGAGTAGTGTGGACGATTGGGATAGCTTGCTACGATATTACTATGGCAGTACATCGGATATGCTGTTTTAATACCCAGAGAACTTTCAGCTTACTGACCTAATCTCGTTTGATTACTGTGGCTGTTGACTGGGTATGGATGTGGATATTGCTGGGTGTAGGAGACAAGGGAGTTTACGTGACCGAAATCCCCTCTGTCAAAGATTATGAGGTCTCCTTCTTCCTCTTTGTGACACTTAGAAGCTTGGCATATTACAAGCAAATCCTGGCTTTATCAGATATCTGGAAGGATGGAAAGGGGCATTGACAGTTGAACGTGAAGTATAAAGATCAAGCCAAAAGCCCTCTCAATCTCGGAATCCCCTGGAGTATCAACCACATTCACTCGTTCGCTCTCGACTATCTAATCTCACTCTCTAAGTAAAAGAAACTCGTTTATCTACAACATTCAATATGCTTGTCCAAAATCTTCTCTTCTCTTGCCTCTTTCTGGCAGTTGCCCAGGCTGGGCCAACCGCCCACGACCAAGCCCTTGGCAAACGACAGGATAATCGCGTCCCTGTCTGCGATGATACTTCAAAGACCTACGAGGGGCCTTATACTGATGGCGACGGAACCTATGTCACTTCGGACAGAGTCACCCATCCCTACAAGTTTCCCAAGATCAGGAAATGCTGGTATGACTACTATGTCCTGGAGACTTCAGTTGAGCATACCCCATGGCAAAAGGCTACTGGCGACATTTATTGCACCAGTACACAGGTCTGCACGGCTACGAAACTCGTTGGAAAGGAGGTCTGTCAGGAACGATCGGACAGTATCAGCGTCAGCGTTGGCGGCGAAATTGAAGGGTTCAGCCTAGGCCTTGATTTCACGACTACTGAGTCTGAATCCAAGTGCGTCCAAGCTCAAGATCTCACAGCTTGTAGTTGGGACGATGGGGATTGCCACACCGTTTGGACCCAGCAGCAGGTCCTCAAGCAGAAAGGATACCGTCGTCAACGATGTAACTGGGGTCATGGCGATGAGACCCAGTGCATGGACAACTGGGAACAGACTACCCCTTCCGATTTTATCGACTACGGCTGTGGCTCCAAGTGCACTGACACAAACGAATGCGGAAATACCAATGGCCAGCCTTGCCCCAAGTAAGATTCGGGTCGTTGATTATGTGCAGAGTCAGGGAAAACCTTTTCTTTTCCTGTTTACATCATGGCCACAAACTAACGTGCGCCATGAGGCTATCTAACGAGGATTTGGAAGGAGTTATAGATATGGGGGAAATTAGTCCACGTTAGTTCTATTCACACAGTTGCAGCTAGTTAGATTGATTTAAATATGACGGGGTTTAATCGATACCTATGTCTTATCAACCAAGTTACTTATAAGAATTCTGACTCTGTTTCTTCTCTACTCTTTTCTTGCTCTGTTCTTGGAATTAGGGGAATATGAAACGGCAAACAGTTTCGGTTAGATGTATAAGCGTATTGATCTATAGGCGAGGCGGCCAATGGTAGGGTAACAGTACAAAATAGTTGGCCGCCCGGATGTTTTCGCAAGAGTCTGAGGCCCTATCCTTGTATTAAGTAATCCCAGAAGACAATTTAACGTTACAATCAGTCCTCAATATCTCCTGGTTTACCCAAGATATTACCGATATTCTTGCCTACATCGTTCCGTTCAGACAGATTCACTTTAGACACTCATAAGCTCTTGTTTTAAATTTGAACCTGAACGGCTTGGGCTCCACCACGAGACCAACGGCCAACACATATACATTGTGTCCACCACTTAGACTGCTTTAAAGTCGAATGCCAAGGCCATGGCCGCAGAGCTAGCAAAGGCTTCGCCTAAAGCCACACGCTTTACAAGCCAGCTTCTTCGGCCCTGACTGAATACTGACAGTGGGAGAAAACTCTACTTGATTCTTTGATAATGTAAATACGAACGCAAACGTTGCATATCAAGTTTGCATTTGGGAATAAGCCATCGGAATTGGACACGATAGCATCGATACAGGCGAGCGAAGATCTCTTTGAGAAGCGAGATAGCCGATCGCGTCCAGTAACGGCATCTAGCACAGCACGCGCACTTCTTACGAAGTCCCCGTTTGCTGTCATCGCAGGTAAAGAAAGATAAATTGATTGCCCGATCCAATTCGTACTTGGACTCCTGAAAAACCGAGCTTGACAACTGCTGCCCTCCTTCTCCTCTTCGCTTGGTTGGCGCGCGACGGGTCTTTATATGAGGTCATACATGGCCGTTTATGTGGTCTATAGTATGCAGATTCAGCAAGAATGCCATAATACTGATAGTGTGTCAAGCGATGGAGGTTCTTTGCGGCGGCACTTTCAAGCCCACTGCCATTTCGTTGCTCTCTAATACCTATCGTCTAGGTCCCTGTAGGATCTTAGCCATCGACTGTATAGGTCCTCCGGTTGCTTGGAGATCTATGTTGGAATCCTGAGAACGGGTATCTCTGCTCATTTAATCAACTGGAGCTGGCTTTTCTGGATCGGAGCTATATGCAAAGGAGTAGTGCTGCCGTGTGGTTTACTTTACGTTCCTGCAAAGTTTGGCCCTCGCAACAGAATGACCTCGTGGGCTGATCTGGTCTTCTCACAATTGTCTCAATGCAAGGGAGGAGCCAGTGATATTAAGACTCAGTCAGTGTGCCTCACATTAGATGGTGTAGTCAAGCAGGGCGTAAGCTGTTGATAATTACTCTCTCGCCGGCAGTTGGCATGCTGCCTGTGTCGGTTCTTTTGTTGTATACAAACAAACTACTCGTTATGCACTTCCATTCAAACTAATGACAAAATGATGATCAAGGCGATGTAACCTAACATTCGTAAGTATAGTTTTAACTGGTACACCAGGCGCGTCCCTCTTACCGTACTCCACCCCCTGTCTCATCTGGCCCGCTGTCTCACGAACGAGAACGCTTTTGGCAGTATATTGAGGCTGACGTGCCATATTAGGTCTCTGCCGGTAGATCGTTTTGGCCCTTTCTTAACCAACACCTTCGGTAAGAAGGCCTCACTGTCTGATCGCCACTAAATAATCAATAGTGCGCTTTGTTGCAGATCTGACGACACCCCCCGCTTCAATCAAAGTACAACATACTGTAGGCATTGCTGTCTCTTCTAATACTCATTCAACCTCTCCCCACGTGTGTCCTTTTCTTTGCTTTTAGATCCTACAATGGGCTTAAATTGTTTATGTTTCTTCGACTCTAGTGCAAATGTGCAACCAATTACTCCTCTCACCATTGCTCATGGTAAAGCTCAGATGGAGGGAGTTCGTGCAGCGCTTGAACACCCGCGAATCATCCGGACATCACTCTTAACTTATTGCAAAACGAGGCCGGCAAAAAGTTTCGTAGTCTACTTAGCGCTTGTCCTTGTCGAATATTCCTTGTACCGTATCTGAAATCTAAAGTGCACGTTGGTTGAGCCTGTGAGACATGTACTTCGGAATGCTGCAAAGCCGCAGACTGGGGGAACGAGTTGGTGGTACCTCTTGTTGGGGTTCTAGGTTATACTTACCCATTCTTGTGCTCGGTAAGTCTGCTCTCCAATTAGTATCCAGACCCCACGTATTGCCAAGTCGAGGTACTTGAAAGACGGCTAGAAAGAACGGCGGCCTCGGCGAAATATGGCCCACCGCCCTGCTTGCTGAGCCATCGGGTCCACAACGGCATCAAAAAGACTTCTCACACAGGATCAAGATCGACTGTAATTCAGGAATGAACAGCCGATTAAGCCACTTCGATCACGATCGTGTTCACGTATCTCAGCTCAGTCACCGATCAATCCTGCTCTGAGTAAAGGCCTTTTCTAGCGCTGATAGAAGGTCATGTTGTGCTATTGAGCTATTTGCACCCTTTTCAATGTACTCCACGCGCACTGGTTGGCTGATCGGTGTACGTAGCTTTCCCGTAACGAATTCACATAATTAGCAAGAGTCATGCAAGGGTTGTGCGACATGTATTTACTTGGGTCAACAGCCAAAAATTGCTGCTCCGATCCTCAGCGTCGCGAACCAATTAACGTGAGGCCAGCCACCCAGAAGAAACAATGGTTGCTATAAAGACTCGCCTGCCCGGACGATCTCAAGGACCTCAACGATACCAAGCATTTCAGCAGCAATATACACCTAAATCAGGACACGCAAGTGAGTTTCGAAGCTACATAGTGGATCATTATGACACGACAGATGGAGGAAGCTCATACTTCCTGTCCTCCTACCGAGAGTACACCGCTGCTGAACGACTCCAATACGAACCGGGAATGTACAACCGGCGATTATTATGCCAAACAGCACGATGAAGAACAGACTGTCCTCATCGAAGAGCCGCCACTTATACGGTTGATACTAATCATGGCTACTGCATGGTTTGGTATATTCTTGGGAGCGTTAGACTCCACAGTCATTGCCACTCTCTCAGCTCCCATCGCGAGCGAGTTCAGCTCGCTCAGCCTACTCTCTTGGCTCGCTACGGCATACCTCATCTCCAATGCAGCTACTCAACCTATCGCTGGCCGACTGACAGATATATTCGGACGGCGTCTTGGCCTTGCTCTCAGCAATTTACTGTTCGCCATTGGGAATTTGATCTGCGGCCTGGCAGCCAATCACTACACTATAATTGTCGGACGTATCATCGCTGGAGTTGGGGGAGGTGGAATGATCAGCATTGCTACCTTTTTGACCTCTGACCTTACACCACTGCGTAAGCGAGGCATTATGCAAGGTATCGCAAACTTATGGTACGGTGCCGGTGCTATGCTTGGAGCTTTCGTTGGCGGATTATTCCATGACCGCACGGATATCGGCTGGAGACTTGCATTCCTGATCCAAGTACCACCCTCTTTATTACTTATCCCAATCATATGGACGCTAGTCAAGGTGCCACCGAAGCAATCCGACAAGTCATATGTTGCAAGGATCGACTTCCTTGGAGCGTTACTTACCTGTTCATTTTTGATACTCCTACTTCTCGGCTTAAATACCGGTGGTAACACGGTACCATGGATACACCCTCTACCTCTTACCACTATCCCACTTTCGATAGTCTGCTTTGCCAGTTTTATCTGGTGGGAAGGGAAGGTGAAGCAACCTATTATACCCGTGAAGCTTCTCCGTGACCGTACAGTCCTCTCTGCCTGCGCCGCCAGTCTTTTCATTTCGATGCTTCTTATGGCGACGACCTTTTACGTGCCCCTCTACCTTCAGGTGCTCGGCGACTCCACCACGGTCGCTGGCCTGAAGTTCCTGCCATCGCCACTAGGCGGGTCTATCGGGGCACTTGGGACTGGGTATGCCATGGCATGGACCGGGAAGTACAGACCGTTTGGGATCATAGGTGCCCTGATTTTGATTGTGGGCACTGTCCTATTCACTTTGCAAGACGAGAACAGTCCGGGATATCTTCCTTCTGTTGCCTTATTCTTCGTTGGCTGGGGTTTCAGTACGGTATTGACCATCGCAACTGTTTCATGTCTCGCTGCGGTTGATCACTCGCAACAAGCTCTTGTCACGTCAGCAATCTGTAAGTAACTACCGTGAAAATCTGCTATGAAGTTCTAGGCCCAGGATATTAACATCTATTGCAGTCTTGGCTAGGAGCGTAGGTGGTACACTTGGTATAACTATGGCATCTGCAGCCTATCAGAGTAATCTAAAAGAGATGCTATGGGACATTTTTGGGGAAAGGAAAGGGGGACCGGAAGAAATTCGACGTATTCTCAACGGTCTAGAAGAGCTAAAGCATCTTCCAAAGGGCTGGTGGCGTGGAGTCATGGCGTCATTTATGGAGTCATTCAGGATTGTTTGGCTGATGATGGTGTGCTGGGCTGTTTTGGCCCTCTTCAGCATCTCATTAGTCAAGCAACACAAGCTGCATTCGAGGATGGATAGGAAATAGAACATCAAGTTGAATAATTCAATGCTATACTGTGGCCACGAATATCTTATACCTGCTGTTGTTCTCCATCATCACGACTTTTTGCATCAATGAAGTTGTTCCACGATGTATAGAATCTAGTTGTGCATATCTTTTCTTGCTTTAGAGACGATTAATTGAAAACATCTAAGCAAAAGAAAGATCACTATGGCCTTTGCGACCGTAGTGTTCATCTTCTCCAGGTCAGATACTCTAACAGACTGATACAAAATTCTCTTCTCATTTGGAAGATGAAGTAACAGTGTGTCAAGTATTGCTCCAGCGTATATGGTCCTTTTTCGTAGACACAGATCTGCCGGGCGGTAGAGAGGCCACTGAATATTCGAATTCTAATGATATGATATCAGTACATAGTGTTGGTCAACACTTCCCCATTCGACCACCTATTTAACTCCGCGACCTGATGCACATAGAACTCATTCATGACGCTTTCTTCGACATAAGCAACATGTGGTGTGAGGAGAACCCGGCTCTTGCCGTCAGCGCCCCAACTTGGGTCTCGCCACTCACTCTCCGTTGGTAAGGGTTCTATATTAAACACATCTAACGCCGCACCCCGAATCTTGCCTGATTTGAGAATTTGAAGTAGATCATTCTCAACGACTAGCGGTCCACGGGAGGTGTTGATAAAGAATGAAGACTCCTTCATTCTTGACAAGTCCTCCAACGTAATTAAGCCCTTTGTGCGTTCTGACAAAAGCAGATGTAGGGTCACTATGTCAGAGGCAGAAAACAACTCTTCTCGAGTGACCACCTTGAACGTTTTCTCTCCGTTTGGAGCATCAGTGGACAGGCCTTGGAGTTTAGCTTGCTCATCGGCAATGCCCTGAGTCAGATTGGAGCTCCAACAGACAATATTCATCCCGAAGGCTGTTCTCATAATGCGAGCAACAGAGCTGCCTAGCCGGCCTAGGCCGACAACTCCAAGGGTTTTCCCATTAACACCAGTGACAAGACTGGTTTGCCATTTCCCTGTCTTAACAGCCGCGTCATTTTGTGGAATATCACGACAAGAGGCGAGGATCAAGGTGATGATGTGTTCAAGGGTAGCAACAGTGGCCATCCTGGCGTCACTGCCTGTGACTGGAATCCCTCGTGACTTGCAAGCATCTATGTCAATAGCCTTATTGTGACGGCCGCCGCTGAGAAGTAGCTTGAGTCGAGGGAGACGTTCTATCAGCTCCCTGGGGAATGGTGTCCTTTCTCTCATAGTTGCTAGCATAGATCATTAATTAGAGTAATTGAGGCAAAAGGGTCGGAACGTCCTCACCAATAACCTCAAACGGTTCCAATCTTTGAACCAGTGCATCTTTCTCAGCTTGCGGTGTATCTGGATGGCCGTATGGTCGCAATGTCGCTGGAAAATACCGAATAGTATACTCCGAAGGGTTCAGTTTGCCAAAGTGGGAAGACGCCAGACCATGATAGTCGTCGAGTACAGCCACGTGTGTAACCATCCTAGCTTAGCAATAGTGTTTGGCAAAGACACAGGTTAGATTAGGTTGGTAATAAACCAGAAAAGCAGAGGAGGCCCCAGTCAAGTTCATTAGCAGGACAAGGCCGTGTACGTTATTTCTGATAGTAAAGAGAAAAGAGACAAAACGGAAGCGTTCCCCTTATGGAAAGACAAAGTAGCAGTACTATTGACTAGTAATAATACAATAAGGGTTATAGACTGGGATCGTTCAAAGGCGGTGATGAATGTTCCGTAATGGCAGAGATCATCGGGCTGAAAACAAGGATTGGGACGTTTGGCAATTACGTGTCTGGCTTCAAGTAACGAATTTTGCAATGGCAGGTAATCCGTTGCATGAAAAAAAGACGTATGTTTCATGCGCTGTGTTACAGCGGGTAATAACTCGTCCCATTCGTCAGTTTTTGATTAGCATTCAAGCTAGGATGTCCGGCACGGCACGGTACACACAGGGATGAGGACGGGATGAAAAACGATTGACCCCATCGTTAGTTTGAGGCTAGACTTTCTGCAAGAGCTGTACATGCACCAAAGTGACAGTTGATCCACACCGCCCTGCAGTAGCTTATAATAGCCTATTGTGACTGCATGTATATATACAGTAGATGCCTACAATGGCACCGCCGATCCATCTGCACGAAAACAATTATAGTAAGCATGTCTTGTTTCCCTTGTTTCGTTTCTCAAGTGTCCCATTTCCACATTCGCGCAATAATTACATGCTTTTCATATATCCTCCGAAGGACCTTTTGTCCCGGAGGTGATTCATTGGTCCAATCCGAAATAACGATTCCTCTGACCGCTCTTTAATAGAATCACCGCCGCGCCGACGGCATTAAGTCTCATACCTGGCTGTAGAATATACAAGTGTTGCTAAATCACAAACACATATGATTGACAATAACTACCAGGAAGAAGTCACAATCGAGATCCTGAGTCATCCAGTGCCCGTCTTTTGTTTCATGTACTGACATGGAGGCTTTTTAAGCTTTGCTAAAAGCATAACCGACGAAGAGCAGTATAGGAAATGAGAAACATTAGATATTAGGCTCTTTAGTGGGATGTATATAGCCAAAACATACAGCTTATCGACTTTAATGGAAGGATATAGAGGTTATGACTCACATTCTGGCCATCGAATCATGATGTCCTGATACATTGATGTCTTGTTTTAAAATTCGTCCTAGATCAACCCAGCATATCTAACATTGGAAGACTCAAGGTTTCTGGAGATAAGGAAGAATAATAGTTACTTCTGTTTTTCTGGCGGTACAGCTGCGCGAAATGGGAGTCTCAGCTTGGTACACTCCCCAACCATGACGTACTGCACATGTATTGCCAGTTTCCATCATGATGGTGCGTACTGCGTAATTCAGATATCCGTACCCCCACTTATGTTGTTATGATCTTTTAATCCCTCTGAGACCTTTGTTACAAGTCCCTGGTAAGTGGGCAACAATGAAGCGATGCATGTGTACATCTTCCCGATCTTGAATTTCACCGACAACAAAATCCTGTTTATATATAAATCCCGGATATATATACCAGTTTCGAAATTCTAATTTACGTAGAACATCAGTCCCTTGAGTCTCACCTTCAACAACTTGCCATGGATCGTTATCGAGCTCATTCGCTTTTCCAGCCTTCAAACCTGAATGCCGCAATCGGCGCGGAGGGTTACGAGGGGCCAATCAAGGGGCCGTCGCATCTGTTCGGTGCCATGCTTGGTATCCCACACACGCAGATGGCCCGAACAGTAGCTGTACTTGGCTTTGACTTTATCTTCGTGGACACTTTGCATGTGTAAGTTGCGCGCATGCTGTACACGTGTAGGGCCAAATTCATTTGTCTAATGCGTCAATACCACAGGGCGACGAATCCGGAGAATCTGGTTTCTATTATCCAAACAATCCAGTTTGCCAGCGAAGGGAAAACATGTGCGGTTGTTCGCATTCCCAGCCCTGACTCGGATTTGTTAGCTTATGCTTTAGATGCGGGTAAGTAATATTGGCCCAGTCCAGTCTGACGATTAGGTGAAGCACCCAATCTAACAGATTTGAAAGGCGCGGCTGGCATTATCTTCCCTCAGATCGATACACCTGACCAGGCAGCGGCGGCCGTCAACAAGGTTCGACATGCCTATAGCGGCGGAATGAGATCTTGTTCACCAATTGCCTTGCTTGATGGGATCACAAATGGTGCGCCCGATGGCTGGACATGTGAGACAATTGCAGACAGGAACATCGCCGTCATCTGTCAGATTGAGAGCGCGGTAAGATCTACCATTTCTCATATGGTTACACAATCACTGACCTGGACAAAACCAATAGGTCGCGGTTGACAATCTTGATGCGATCGCTAGGGTCCCAGGCGTCAACGCACTCATGCTTGGAGTCGCGGATCTCAAAATCACACTCGGTCTACCAGTTCGAAATCCCGATGGGCGAGTAGATGAGTCCATGTTCTATGAGGCTATCTCTAAAATGATTGCCACCTCTAAGCAAACTGGGATCCAGCTCATGATGCCTGCCTTCAGGATGAAACCCGAAGACGTTGAGTTATTGAAAAACTTTAAACTTCTTATGACTAGCGTGGATGTTCTTTCTATATTGAAGAGTCATCAAAAGGATCTCATTGAGGCGAAGAAGGCTCTCGGCGTTCCCAATGGAACAGCCAACGGAAAGTTTACCGGTGTGCCCAAGGAAGTCACCAGCAGGATCGCTAATGCAGTACCCAGTGGGACATTGAAGGGATACTGAAGGGATTTCCAGAGATAGTTGTGATTTGGAGAGTTAGTTGCTACTTAGTCGGAGACATGACATTGTATGTTTGCTTTAGTATCCAGCATTGCTATGACCTAGTGCTATAATACACCTGTCTATGTTGAACAAGTTAAAATGACCCATCTTTTTGACTTTGCCTACCCGGAATCCTGAGCCATTATATCACATTTTGGAAAAGGTCTTAGAAAGATTACAATTGTCATCTGCTCTATGCGGTGTGATCTTAACCCGGGTCTAGTATATCCCTATGTGAATAGGGCAGGAGAAACATTGATTCTACTTTCCCACCTTTCTAAGTGAATACGTGCTGGACTCTTGTAGTGGCAAAGATACCCTTGAGTGTGACTAAGAGTCAATTGTCAGGTACTAGCATTGAGAGATACGAAGCGGACGGACGCATTTAGAAACAATTGCAGCCAGGACTTTACTCCTGTGCTCATGCGAGGATTAAGTGATCCAAAAAAGAAAAGAAAAAAAAGGGAATTTCACTGGGGAAAATAAGATGGAAGGAAAGTAATGGACCAGTTCTTGGACTCTGGGGGCTTGAAGCCAGGAATTGATGGGAGCTACAAAGTTAGAACACGTACTACTACACGACCCATACCTAGTGTCAGAAACCGCCCTTGATGTTCCTCGCCCACCTCATTGAGTATGCCAGGGCATCACTCACCCATATCTATCGACTGATGCAGTTTGAGCGTGTTTATCACGTAGTTTCATATGTCAGACTTTCTCATAACGAAAACTGATAACATGTGTGTTCTCTCGTTTGTGAGCTCGTATTCGCATTTACCGGTGCTGTTATGTGTGGCATACCGCTATTTGTATTTCCAGAACAAGATGTAAAGCAATGCACGCCTAGTTTGTGTCAAACGCGATGTCATCCCGGAATGAATGATACGGTATACCTAGATAAGCTGGTTAAGAATGTATTGTCTCGTCGGATGGAACGAAACCCTGCTCATGACGGGGATATGGGGACACGGGGACTCGGGAACACGGTGATACAGGGGATCCGGGGACGCGGAGTCGCCGGGACGAAGATCTGAGCAGATCTTTCCTCGATAATAAAGGGATCTATCGCGGTGTTACTGCGGCATTCTGCAGATGCATGTCTGTAATGTTACAGGGCAAAATGCTGACTAGCCCCACTCAGACATGTAAGTGAGACGCAATCACCTCGTTCAACTTGGCGCAAGGTTGGTTGGAGCATGGGTCTTGAATTGGAAGTTAGCCGAAAAACTGGCATTACAGCGCCATCCATCCATCTATGGAGAGACATGCGTCAGTAGTCAAACTCCAGCGTTTCACTCCGTATCGGTGTAATAGTCTTCGCAGCCTTGTACCTCCCACTGAATGTCTTACCTTCAAGTCTAGCTACAACTCCGATGCATATTGTCTTACTGTATAGACGGAAAAACGGGTACACCTGTACGGCTGCATTGAAAAACGCAGTTATCTGTATGAAACTTTGAGGCGGTGTGTCTCAAAGAAGCGGCTGACCTGGTACTGCCCTAACGGTTGACAGTAAAATTGGCGATCTGAGGTTGGTAACTGCGTGTTTTCCCCACTCACCACTCAGTATGGATTTATCATGCCGGAACACTTGCGAATATCTTATGGTTCTTCAGGCTATTTAGTACCTCAGCAGGGCTTGGTCTCCTGTGTTGTTACCTTTGTCCTCATTGTTTCATATTATTTTCATCTTTGGTTATCCAGAACGTTTTAAAAATTCACTTTTGCTTTCGCCATTTCCTGATGACTCAAGCCATCCAAGACGGTCGCAAGACCTCAAATCAACCACAATGTGCTGAGGACCAAGAATTGGTTGCCCTGTTCGCCAACACGGATACACCTGCAGTCTCTGACGCTCTTGACAAGCTAGGTGTTCTAGGCCAGGCGTTGAATATCATGCCCTTATCAAACTACGAAAAGGTCACTGTTGGGCCTGCTTTTACTGTACGCTATGTACCAGCAACAAGTGCTGGTCCGCCAAAGGGTGTTGGTGATTGGATTGACGACGTCTCCGCGGGCGATGTCATTCTTATAGACAACGGCGGTCGTACAGACTGCACAGTTTGGGGCGATATTATGACACAGTACGCTGGTATCCGGGGCATTGCTGGTACTGTTATCGACGGCGTGTGTCGTGATGTGAATCGTGCCATCACCGATAACTACCCTATGTTTACGGCTGGGCGCTGGATGAGGACAGCCAAGGACAGGATGGAGGTGGCAGGCGTCAACGAGCCGGTCGGTATTGGCAAAGTTCATGTTAGACCTCGAGATATTGTTGTTGCAGACGCCAACGGCGTAGTTATTGTCCCGCGGAGTCGGGCTCGCGAGGTGGCTGAGATTGCATGCTGGATCGATCAAAGTGAGGAGCGTATCAGGGAAATGATTGCTAGCGGATCAACACTTGGTAAAGCACGTGCAGAGCTCGGCTACCATAAACTGCAAAGCAAAAAATAGGGTAGTTGAAGTAAAGCTAGTGGAGTTCAGCACGCTTATGATGCCTACGGGCATCTGATTCAAATTTATACCAATACCGGGCTTAAATCCCTATTTTATTCTACGAGCGCGTATCATTTTCAAAGGATATTACAATTTATCAGCCTCTTCAGAACGGTACAGTGTAAACACTGGTGGGAAGTTACCAGGTTTTTGAATGTAAAATCGCGTTTCCTTCAAGACCAGAAGTGGTATGCAACGTTGTCTATGCTTCTTCAACAAATCTCTTGGTGCAGGCCCTGAACTTCACCACGAGCCTGTAAGTGCAGGTTCGCCTGCTGCAACTCAAGGTCCTGCAGGTAGTCATGCTTCTAGGTCACATATTCAAACACACCTAGTTCTTACTCGATAAAACTTCCTTTATATTATCTAGCATTTATAGAGGGTAGACGGCCACCACTGTTGCCAGCCATATAGAGTACGGGAGGGTCCACGGTATACACGAGAGACTGGCTGAAGACCTCGGGTTACAGGATACCTCCGGCGTTATCCATATCATGAGAGAATATACGGTCATGACGGAAAAGTCGAGTGGTAATTATATTGTGGTGCACCACGGGTGAAGCGTAGAGAGAGGGGTAATCTATGGGAGATGCCTGATATTCATACAAGGAAAGCCCTCTGCACCTTAGCATTCGGAAAAACAGAAGTCTTTTGATGGGAATATGATGCAGAAGCCCAATGGGCGACTACGCAAAACAGGAGTTATTTGTTGTACGATGAGATTCACTCGGCGGTGCTAGCTAGATACTAAACCATTTGTTACTAATTGTTACCACGCTTTACGATTCGAGCATCTCAGTAAATTTATATCAAAGCTAAAATAAGGCAAATACACACGCTAAGTAGTTCTCGTGTGTGCTAACTTATGTTTAATTCGATTTAATGCTGAAAGCTGAAATACAACCTCTGATCATGATCATGGGGCCTCATGGGGGAAGTGAGACATTGTTCAAGGCCTAGGTGTGTTTTCCAGCACCAAGTCTATACTCAATAGCTCCTAGGCATTGAGAGAACCTTTTCACTAATGAAATTCAAGATCATTTCCCTGCTAACAGGCGCAATTCTTGGGATAAGGGCCTCACGAAACCATCTCTCGACGTCATATTCCATTGCATAACCCATGCCACCGTGTGTGAGGACAGCTCTTTCGCAAGCAGCGAAAGCCGCTTCAGCTGCTAAATATTTTGCGCTGTTGGCCGCGGTACCAATTTCATCTTGTCTGCCAGATTCTGTCTGGCTTGTATCGTAAAGCCGGGCCGCATGGTACGTTACTAACTTGGCAGCTTCAAGCTTCATATACGCATCCGCCAACGGATGCGCAATGCCTTGATTTGAACCAATCGGGCGCTTGAAGACAATTCTCTCACGGGCATAGTTGGCAGCTTTCCGGAGGGCTGCATAACCAAGGCCAAGGGCTTCGCCGGCTAAAAGACAACGCTCGGCGTTCATGCCGTGAAGGATCATCTTAAACCCCTTGCCTTCTTCTCCAATAAGGGAGTTTTCGGGAATTTGGTAATTGTCGAAAAAGACTTCGTTTGCATCGACAGCGCGACTACCCATTTTATTAATCTTGCGCATATCGAGGTGACCTGACTGGTCTCGATCTAAGTCGATATAGAATAGCGAGAGACCCTCGCTAGGCTTTTTGACTTCCTCAATCGGTGTAGTTCGAGCCAGGAGAATCATCTTAGAGGCAACTTGAGCACAAGTAATCCAAATCTTCTGGCCTGTTATGCTGTAACCGTCTGTTGTCTTCTTAGCTGTAGTTGCTAGACCTAGCGTGTTCAGACCAGCATTGGGCTCTGTGACACCGAAACAAACACGTACGTCTCCGGAGACAATTCGAGGTACGGTTTTCAGTTGCTCGTCTGAACCAAATTTTGCGAGTGGTTGAGTGGCATAAACGTTGGCATGAATAGATTGTGCACCTGCCATACCCGCTCCCGACTCAGCAATAGTCTGCATCATCAGAGTAGCTTCAGATATGCCTAAGCCAGAGCCACCTAGACTCTCGGGAAGTGCGACGCCTAACCAACCACCCTGTGCAATTGCCGCATGAAAATCTTTAGGATCGGTCCCGTTTTGATCGCATTCCTGCCAGTAGGTATTGGGGAATTCCGAACACACTTGACCAACAGCTTCTCTTACCATCAGCTGGTTATCAGTGAACCCAGCTTCCCCCATAAGTTGCTTTGATGGGGTAGTTGAAAAGGCATGGTGTTGTTTCCCACGAAGATAGCGGCCTGGCGATAAAATTACAGGGCGCCTGAAATATTTTGCGCATTTAAAGACGGATTGTGACATGTTCCAGTATATTGACAAAATATAATTTAAGATCTGAGTAATGCGGTTCGCAACCGTAATACCATAGCTAATATCTGTTGGCGGCCTAAGAAGATTTACCAGTAAATTTCCTTGAACAGCGATTTAGTGACAAATTTGGCTGTCAGCATGTCTTAGATGTGTGGATTCAATCGGCTTTCTCAAGGGACTGTTAGTCAAGTCATTAAGTTGCCGACTTTCGGCTACTCAACCTGTGACTCAGCCGATGCTACTTGTTTCAATGTTTCAGTCAATGTGTGATGCAATTTACGGCTTGTCTCACACGCAAGGCAATGCGATTGTCACCACACTTGGGCATCTTAGGCTTGAATGTGGTGGGACCGAATGTATGTTGCCTGCCAATAAGATCGTGATCTCGGTTATATGAGTGAGCGAAAGTGGATTACGTAGGTGGCGGCTCAGACTCAGGTGCTTGCTTGGCTGGAAACGAACACTGTTGTATGTATCTTAGCCTTTTCACCTCGTTGACTTCAGCCATTGAGCCGATTAACTTACTCCCTAATCACAAGTTGCCGCAAGATTGTCGAAAAAGCCGTGACGCACCTATTGAATTCCGAACTAGGACGGGGACATACCGCAACTCAAACGCCATGTCCCCATCAAGCCAAGAGCCGCATTCAACTACAACTCAAGCGGGAAGCACCAACAAACGAGTCCGGGCCAAACACGCATGCCGAGAGTGTAATTCCAGAAGAGTGAAATGTAATGTTACAGAGACCCAACCTGGTGCCTGCTTCAATTGTGAAACGGCAGGCATCGGCTGTGAAGTGCTACCCTCACGTCGGGGGAGGTGAGTCTTCCTTTCCACAGCGAATTCATTTTTTTGATTCCCAGCGCTTGAGAAGTACAAACTCCCTTGCAGTCAGGCCTGATGTGCAATTGTAGATATAAAAGAACACGGCAGTGTGGGGGGTTGCCAAGGATAACTGCCACAAGTCCCACCAGGCAAGAACAACAGAATCCATCGTCATCTTTGCCTCGGCGAACATCGCTCGCACCGACTATCGTCTCGGCCGCTAGTAGTCCTCAGAATGATGACAACAGCTCACACTCTAGAATACTGGCTAGGGTCCCATCGTCAACAACTGATTCTCCAACGTTGTTCTTTGGTGAATCTAATTTCCTAACGCTGGTCCCTGCTGGAGCTCGCTCAGAAGGACAGCCGGACAGTCAGAATGATGGCGGGAAGCATAAACCACGATTCCTTTTCACTTTAAACCAGACACCCCAACCTTTGTTAGAAGTTCAGCCTCGGGCGAACACCCAACACTTGAGCACTGGAGCATCACGTTACTTAAAAGATGAGGGTGCTCTTGCACTTCCAGACCTAAATACTTGCTATCCAGCCTTGCAGGCTTACTTTACTTGGTTCCATCCATGTTTTCCAGTCTTGGACCGCGTGGAATTTATGCGAAACCTCGCCGCATCGCAGCTTTCGTATATGCTGCTGCAGTCAGTGCTTTTTATTGGGGCGACATATTGTGATAATGCGACCATTACCGCCATGGGATTCAACAACAGAGCAGAAGCAAAGTCCCTACTCTATAAACGAGCCAGACTCCTTTTCCATGCCGATTGGGAGAAAGACCAGACTACCCTCATCCAGTCTTTGTTTCTCTTGAGCTTCTGGCGGGGGGGTCCTCGCGATGTTCGAGACGTTCGATATTGGTTGGGTGTGGTGATCGGAATGGCAGAGTCGTATGGGCTGCATAGGTCGTCGGTCAAAATGTTTCCAGAAAACTATTCGACGTTCAGAGCTAACGATTGCTTAGGACGAGATTTGCTACGAAAGACCCCCAAGAAGCACGCATCAGAAGAAGAATCTGGTGGTCCATTTATGTGAGCCCTTATTGTTTCAAAAAGGTCGTCATTCTGATTCTCTCAGGTTCGGGAACGTCAAGCATCCGCATCTTTAGGTCTTCCTAGCAGAATCAGAGATGAAGACTGTGATGTTGAACTACTAAGCTCGTTGGACCTAGAATCTGAAGTTAATTTGACAGAGTGTTCCTCTTTTGGCTCTTGCGAGCGCGAGCATGTCATATATGCCGTTAGCATGGTAAGGCTAGCGGGAATACGTAAGAACCTTAAAACTCAATGACACTATCACAAAGCAAACAGTTTACTTACGGATACTAGTCGGCCAAGTCATAGATCTACATTTCGCCCCCGGTAAGCCCGCTTCTTCGCCAGAACAGTTGCGAAAGGTGGACGACACAGTCCAAAGATGGAACGAAGGTCTTCCGAAGGAGATGAGCCGTGGTCTCGAGGACGGTACCGCGTCGGTATGGGGCTGTCTTCTTCACCTAGCATACAAGTAGGGTTTACCTATATAAAAGGAAATACACAAGCTAACAGCCACAAATTCACATGCGAATCCTCCTATATCGGCACGAATTTATCAAGCAAGATGGAAGTGAAGATATTGGGCACATCGTAGCCTCTGCCGCTTCCAAGATCAGCAGAATCGCTGAAGATATGCTTACCCAAGGCACGCTCCGTTACGGACAAATGCATTCGTAAGCCGTATACTCAAGGCTCTATGAAGGATATACACACTGATCATCTGTCAGGATTACAAGTCTTTTTTCCGCTCTTTGCATTCATACGATCAGCATACAACGAAACAACAACAACGTGGCAGGGCGAATTGCTGAGAACCGTGCGCAGATGTGTCTTCTTGGTCTTCAGGAGATCCAGAATTACTGGAGTATCAACAACAACGTGCTAGACTTATTTCTCCAGTATGTCGATAGTTCCATTGCCCAGCGACTTCAAGGGCCGTCTCCAACTCATGGAGTGGTAAATGCAACTGGGAACTCAAGCCTGGAGGAACTTGGTCACATTGAGAGAGTAGTTCCATTCGATATGTCTACCCCATTTGCACATGCTCAAAACATGACCTTGGAGGACCAGTATCTGAATATCCTACATGGATCATGGGCGGGTGGCCAAGAAGGAACAGATCTCGGGGCCGAATTACAAATAAACGGGCCATTGCAGTTGGAGAGTTTCGATATTCTAGGTCGTTCACTATGACTATCTGGAATACGAACAAGTAGGATTACGTTGTATCTGACTACTCCAATCCTTCCATCCTCAGTTCTACTACGATCGTCTTATTGTGCTCGCTCAAAGCAGGTACAACGGCTATAGTATACAAGGTTCTCAACGTATTTGGCATTCTGCCCACACCATATTGCCCATATCCTTTGTCTAGAGTTTCGTAGAAGAATACTCACGAAGTGTTTTGGTTCTAACAAATACGCATTTTATTTATAGAGAGTATATATCCCATACACCGACAAACTACGGAAAGTCGAACGGCTAGTTTTGCCCTTCCAGCCCTCGGGCTCAATAATTTAAATGTTTATCTCAAATCGATTTTAGCCTACTTCAGAAAGCACTTGTTTATAGAGTATTTGGTGAATGGGGATCGAAAAATTCAGACGATCGCATTAATACCAATTTTGCTTATATAAAAGGTTCTCAATGGCTGTTCTTGGAGTAAGATCTATTCTTTTTATCCCTGCTATCACTATATCTAAAAGGTTCTTATTGTTGATTCATTATCAGTTCCATCATGAAGACAACAGCATAGTGATGTCACGATACATTTGAGTAGCTGGACAAAGATTTTGCTAGACACTTGGTATAGAAGAAGGTTCAGAATAAAGTAAGGGTATAGGGTAGTGATGTTCCCTGAGTTCTATGGAATACGTTACCTTGGTATCACGTGGACAAATGTTGGAAATTCACTTTGTCAGCAATGTTTCTCAAACCCTTGTCTGAATCATCCCTGAGCCACGAGCTAGGCCGGTTCTGTGGATTTGCAAGCAGGCGAAGAAGCCACAGTGGCTAGTGAGCGGTTTCCTGACAAATAGTATCTCACTAAGCTAGGGAAGCCCCACGAACATTCTCGATGATTCGGGAAACCTCATGGCTGATCGATATGATCAGTAATGCCTTGCGTAGAAACGCCCTGCCTAAATGCCAGTTGTAGGACATTTATCTATAAGTAAATAAGTTTCAACAGTCAGACAGAAGTTCTTACCACCGAAATTCGATATTTCTAGTACACATCTAACACACACAAAGCACAAACCCCAATTGTCTTCGTTCAGCCAGACAGCTTGATCCACCATCAACCACCTTTTACAAGTCATTACTACAAAGCACATCAGCAAAATGGCATTCTTCATTCCCCGTACCGTCTACCATACTCATGCCTACCGCACCTATGCTCCCATGAACCCACTTTATAATCTCCTCAGGGAACTCGACCAGTCAGTTCAGCAACCACAGCGAAGGGACCAATGTCAGCCTCAACAGAAGAGCCGCGCTCAGCTTGACCAACCCGTCTATCGTGTCAGTGCCCGCCCATGGGAGCCCCGCTTCGAGGCCCACGAGACAGGAGACTCCTTCGTTGTTTACGGAGAGCTTCCTGGCCTGACCAAGGACCACGTCGTTGTCGAATTCCCTGAGCCTCGCAAGCTTGTCATCAGCGGCAACGTTGAGCGGTTTACAGATGCCACCAAGGCTGCTGAGAAGACAACAGAGAAGATTGCTACCGCACCCGTCGTCGAGTCAGACAGAGAAGATACCCGAAGCAGGAGCTCTTACCAAGCTACTGTCGAGGATGATCTAGATGATGACGAGTTTGAAGTCTTGAGCCACAGATCAGCGAAGTCAGAGAACATGAGCCAGCCAGAGTCTGAGACTTTCAGTGATATGGCAAAGGAGGAACAATCTGAAAAGTCTGAGCAGTGTGAGAAAACCCAAGAGCCAAGACACTCTGGCTTTATCAAGGAGTTCTCGCGTTATTTTACCTTCCCCACCCACGTCAACCATGAGGCGGTCACTGCCAATATCAAGGACGGTCTCTTGACTATAATAGTTCCCAAGGCTACTCTTGAACCTCGTCGTATTGTTATCAGCTAAGAAGGATTGGCTGCTAGTTCATGAAGCTTATATGATAGTTTTGGCAGAGAGATATTGGGGATTTGCGGCTTTTTGTTCCGATCTATTTTATTTATTTAATAGGTTTATCTGACATTTTCCTTATATATAATCAAAGGCATATTCTTTCAAAAGGTTGAAGCCTTCTGTGGGCTCTAATTTTCCAACAATGAGTTAGTTTGAGCCTTACACGAAAAATATAATAGAAATACCTTGTAGTTATCCTTTTTTTCAACAAGTGTAGACGTTCGATAGTCTAGAATGTGTCAAAACAGATCAGGTGCTAAGCGGGATGTGTATACTGGGGTCATTACTAGGAATTTGTTAAATTGGTAACTTAACTAAGTTAATGCATTTGTAATATGGATAAAGTGGGATGATTATCGGCTTTTGTAAACTGCTTATAAAAAGTAGAAGAAAATAAAAAGTGGAGCATTTACTGCGCTATCCCACTCATCCCGATTGTTTTGCCTCATGCATTATTGAGAAGAAAATTGCTCTGCTAAGTTTTACCTGAACCGTGTGTTAACTGTAGTGTTTCGGTGAATTCCATGGACTTGGTGATTATTTAATCATCAAGGCGCTGCGGCCTCTGTAGATGGACACAGGGATATACATCCGGTTCATCCCACTATAGCGCAGTGGTATAAGTTGGATGCGACCACTACAATTCCAACTCAAATCTTTCCATTCAGAATTGTCTTCAAAATAAAGCTAATAATTGAAGAATATCTAAAATGCTCTCTAAAATCATTCTCAGTAGTCTCGCAATCCGGACTTGCCTAGCAAGCCCTCTTCCTCAACCGTTCAGCTGCGCACCCGTTTCTGGGAATATGACGATCAACGCCTACCAGCTGTATCCCGAGAACGTCTTCTTTGACACCCGTCGCTGTGTCATGTATTCAAGGTTAGCCAAAACCAGTGCCTTGAAGATAAAATGCTGATTAGCCAACAAGTGTGTTATACAACGCTACGGCCATCGCCTGGGATCCCTACAAGAACGAGGTCATACACACTTTCCAAGCACCAGGGCTGAGTGGTGATCCTTTGCTCCATGCTAGTGGAGTTCGAGTTGATGCCCTGGACCGTTTGTCACTTATAATTGACGCTGGCGCATCATTTGACAGCAATGGTGAAAACATTCAGGGCGATAATCTCCTTGTCAAGTATGACCTTCGTGACAACAGTCTCTTATGGCAGGCAAATCTGACCAACGTGACTGGCGGGGTATACAGCGGTTACCAAGACAGCGAGAGCGACGAAGCCGGTAACACCTTTGCTTTGGGAACCTTCCCCAGCAGTCTGATAAAGGTTAGCGCGGACGGTAAGTCGGCCACTCCTTGGTACCTCCTTGAGCCAGCCAACCACACCGTTCGTGGGTTCACCGCTATCGTCCGTAAAGGAAGCTTCTTCGTGGTTAGCGACAGCTCAGATGGTCAACTGTATCGGTTCGACGCGCGAGCGTCAAAGGGCACACCAATCCACATCCCCATCTCAAACACTGATGGCTCTGAAGCCAAGTCACTCGGAAGTCTACTCGATGGTATGAATATGCCTTCCCTCTACGCCGGCACAGTGATTCTTCTGTCCGAAAACAAGAACGGAACTATCGTCTTGAGGTCCAGCGATGGAAGTTGGGAGTCTGCAAAGAACCTCGGCGTTATTCCCAACCCTTTCTTCAGCGACGGCGGTTATTCGGTCGCCTCTGTACAGATTGCCGATAGTATCTATGCTGTTCCTGAGTTCTTTGGAGACGCTATAGGTGGTAAGTCTGGCAACAGGACCAAGTTCCCATTATGGGATATTACACGGGAGATCAACAGACTGTTGGAAGCTTAGCTACAAGTAAGTAACTAGACCACTGATTCGGAGGGGATTGAGGCCTGGAGGACATAATATAGAACACCTTCAATTCTTGTTTTATATTTATCTAAGTACCTCTGAGTACAAACCTAACCCATTACACCATATGTTCAGTCCCTTGGAGCTCCTAGAACCTCCTATAGCTTGTATTCTAGCACGAAATACCCGGATACTCAAGATTCGAAGGTGCAATGGCGCGGTTACCATAAAACATCGCAAGCAAGTCAAACAATCAACGGGTAAGTTCAAAATAGTACCACTTTATAAACAACCTGACGGGTTGCGGTAATAAAGCTCAGGTATCGCACTTTACGGGCAAACGGACGAGACTCCGCTACCGTTTTGGTTGGAGGGCTACGCAAGGGTTGGTAGCAAATCAAGGTATGCCAATCACCGGAAGGATCATAGCTATAGAAGTTTGACAGGTAGCTTTTTGATTGCAGATAAATAGTTAAATTATGGACCCCATCCGAAATCTTTAAACCCATCCACGACTATTGGAGTGGCCTATCTTGTCATCGAAAGATCATGAGGCCACACAATATTGTTTCTGTTTTGGGTGTGTAGGGGTTCGCACAAGGAAATCAAATCCTCTTGGAAGCATCCACAATCAGAGATAAAGGTTCCACTTTGAGTTGTCGAAAGATGGCACTGTACGAAGCTGGCAGACCATGGAGACTTACAAGGATCTAATCAATGGCCTGTAGGCGTAATTTCAACAGAACGTCCATCTGATATTGCAGTCTCTATGCTCTTAAAGCCAAACATTACAGACAATCTTCTAGTGCAGAGAAGTTAGAATACGGCTATCCAGTTCAGCTTTACGTGCTGCTAATATGAAAGGGTAGGTGCTTGTTTGCCAGTCAGCTGCCACGGAGATTACTCTCCTGGAGTTGTCCTCTTGCTCAGGTTACCTCAGCATTAGTTTATGTTTATGCGCAAGGCCTGACCGAACGAAGTAAAGTGTCAATGTTGGGACGCCGTACCCGCTCCAACCTCCACTCGAAGGATTGTCGGACAGGAGACGTCGCTTACTTACGACAATGATTGGTGGATTTGAGGGCGTTGGCAACAGAATCCTGGCCTGACTTCGGAACTTTTTGCATTGAACACATGAGAGATATTCTACACTGCCTACTTAAGCTAGAGTGCAGACTAAACAGCGATCGCTCAGGGATAACTTTACTCAAGTATATGATTCGAGGCCAAGGTATTTTTGATTCATGTCAGAAGGCTTGATCAGATAAACTATCTTCTTTTGTACTTGATTATTCCGCAAGAGCCATACTCTTCTCAATCGACATTGACTCTCACTTCACTGGGCTGGAGTCCGAAGTTGGAGCATGGCTGTGTTGTGCGCCTCCGAGTTGCATGGAGGATTCGTAAGGTGGACAGTTTTCTCGACTCGGGGTAGACTGAGACAATTCCCGACACATAATGATACGTTGCATGTGTTCGTAACTACAAGGTTATATGCAATTACACTGCAGAGCCTACCAGTGGTACTGGACTGTAGGATCACGCTACAGAATCCTTCGAATCAAATGAACCGATGATTATCCTAATCAGTCTGGTGTATAAAAGCACCAGAACCGCGCCATTTTGTTGAGATAGATACAAACTCTTCAAGCCCTTCTTCTTACCTATAACTAAGACCAATTCTAGAGTCGTAAAAAAAGCAGGAAGATACTTTTGAACAATCGATCACAAACAGCCGCTTTCACTCAATCTTCCTTTCTTGTTTACCAAAAAACGGCAATTTTCCTCCCACAATGCGCTTCGCGTCTTTTATCACGCTTACCCTTTCGGGTCTTGTTGCCGCCTTGCCTCAAGGCGTCCCCGATAAGCCTATCCAGTTCTGGGCCCGCCTGTACGACGATTCGGCCAGTTGCAGCAGTGGTGGAAGGACTTACAGCTATGTCGGCACCATGGGTAACTGCATTAATAGGCCTGTCGCCGGAACGGGCTCTGCAATTGTGCAGATTGGAGAGGTTGGCAAGTACTTTCTTGCAGGATGGACGGAACCCGACTGCGAGGGAAAGGTGGTCCTCGTGGAAACAAACCCTGGAGTCTGCATCGATCTAGGTGGCACCGACGTTAAGAGCTGGTCTAACGATATGAAGCCATTTGGAGAGTAAGGAGGAAAAGTTGTATTCCAAAAGAATCACAGGCAAGACTGAAATACGTTGTAGCTAGTGATCCTGTAGGTAAACCAGTTAGAGATGGGCTATATCATATACAGTTTGTAGTTACTTACTTACACCTATTACTTGAGGATACAACAACTTCAACAACAAGTAAACATAACTAATGCAACAGTTTACCATATCTGGAGCTTCTGGTTTGTTTATTCTCGACATATTAAACCCAGAGCGAGGGTCTTGTTGACTGACACCATTACACCTCATAATAGACACGAAACTTCATTCGAGCAGCAGGACGATCTATGAAACTCAACGTGTATGAGGTCTGGTCAGAATTTTGCTTATAAATCCTTCACCAAAATCTGCTTGTAGAATATGCTTACATAGTCCGAAGCACAAATGTCACTTTTATCACGTTACCATCATGAAGAGTGAGAAAAAAGTTTGTTGGCATATGTTTCTGCTCTCGGCTAAGTCCGCAGCCGGACTCCATCGGCAACTTCAAAAGCGTTCAGACGCTTTCCTGACATTATTATCTGCGCCATGTCATATAGTTAGTAACACAAGTATGTTCAGTCACAAAGTTTCATTATAATACAGTCGCACGCTAAATCAGAAGACTGGTGTGGGAAATAATATTCGAAGCCCAGACAGATAATTATTTCCTGTAAGTATCCCCTCTATCTATGTCGCAGGGACATTTGGTAACTCTATTCCTGCTTTTATTCTATCTCTCGCTTACACATTGGCTGCGTGAATTGAAACCCGACGGCGTGTCGTGATATCGACGTCCATGAACAGCAACGGCAGTCCAGTTCATGAGTCGCGAAGTTATCATTTTCCAGCACACGCTAAATACACAAGAACTCTAACCTAGAGATGACACAATCTGCTCTAGGATTCCGTTTAAAACGACCTTCGTATGGAACATTGAATGCGAGTAGAAACGGACGAGCATAAGAATGCAAAGCAGGCAAGATATGCAAGAATGGATTAGTGAGAAATGAGTGCCAGAAAATGTGATGGTCCGCTTAGTAGATCTGAGACTACGTGTAAATATAGTTTGGTTCCTTGAAATATCCTTAACTACTCCTTGTGGGGGAGCTGCGGGAAGGCGACTTTAGTATTCCTGCGAGTATTCCATTCGCAGAAATCCCGCATACTGACTTGACGAGACCTTTCAGAGATATGAGCCGTTTGTTGGTGATTGCAGGTAATGTGCAATCCTCTTTCTAGTAAGTACCTACGTTACTAACATAATCTGTTACGCTAATACGCGCATGATGCAGTTCATTGAAAGCTTTACAAAAGCTTTCCGAGGATTTGTCATTTTCTGTGCAAACAGCGCAGCCCATCTTCAAACAGCTAAACACGTGGCGCCTCTCATCATGGCTTCTGAGTGACCTTGGCTTGCTAGCAACAATGGAGTACTGAATGACAATGGAGACTATCCATCGACAAATCTTAATCTTACACGCCACTCTTGTGACATACGTTTGGCGAGCACTTCTGGGACCCATTGTGCCTTCTGC